>CM053515.1:1405792-1469232 GCA_028627145.1 Eidolon dupreanum
GGGGACCTCCCCCGGGAAGCTGTAAGTCCCCCGAGAGCAGGGCCAAGTGCTTTCACAGCGTCGCGTTCCGGGTGCCAGCACCGTGCTGGGCGCTGAGAACTCACTCGGCGTCCGCCACGCGGCTGTTCACACGTGTGACCCGCAGGCCGCTGGCTGCCCTGACAGCCAGCACCTCGCTCACAGAAGCCCAGAGCAGGGCTGCCCGTCTGTGGTCAGGCGAGGCCTCCTCCGCGTGGCAAGTCGGGGCCCTCGGCTGGCACTGGCTGGTGACACCCCAGCCCCGTGAGCTCGCTCTCCAGGCTGCAGTGGCGTCCGTGCCTGCGGGAGGGTCGGCAGGGGGAGGGTCGGTGGGGTGGTGTCAGCGGGCAGGCTCGGAAGTGGCAGGTCACATTCAGCTTGAGTGCCGGTGACTGGAGCTCGGTCCACGGCCGCTCCAGGGGAGGACCAGGCCACGTGCCCAGGAAGTGGGGAGCACTTTGGTGAACTGCTAGCTGATCTCTGCCACATTTAGAGCCAGTCAGCAAACTGTAGCCTGTGGGCCAAGTCCTGCCAGACTTTTACTTTCATAAAGTTTTATTGGAACGCAGCCACATTTTCATGCTGTCTGGCTGCCTAGTTGCGACAGAGAGCATGTGGCCCAAAAACCTAAAATATTTACAGGAACAGTGTGTACACCGCTGATCTGGCTCATCCACCTCTTCCATGTCATGCATTTTCCTGAGACGAATCAGTAATTCTCATTCCCGGTGCTCTGTACGGAGCCCCTGAATTTCTCAACATGTTCTGTTCGATCTTAGGTGTTTCATGTATTTGTTCTGGGGATGAGAGATCTTCGTTTCCCTTATCGTTTTGTTTTCTAAAAGGTCAGTGCTTACATGTAGGAAGGCTCTGTCTGTGCATGTTGCTCTTTTATTGGTACAAGCTTTATAATACTAATTTGTTTTTTAATTTTACATTTTGAAAAAATTTCAAGTTTCCAACAAAAATACAAGACTAGTGCAAATAATTCCTATACATCTTCTGCCCAGATTTATCCATTTTTGACATTCTGCCACATATGCTCTAGTATTTCCTCTCCCCTTCCCTCCCTCCCTCCCTCTCCCTCTCCATATATATATAGATATATATATATATATATATATATACATACATACATACACATGTTATTTGAGAGTGGGTTATATAGATCTCCTTTTTTGTTAATGCTACAATATGTATTTTCCAAGAAAAATGGTATTTTTCCATAACCACAGCCTTTTTTAAAAAAATTTTTATAAGATTTTATTTGAGCCAAACTGATGACCTTGCCAGGAAGCCAGATCGCAAATGCTTTCCGTAGCCGCAGTCTCGTTACTAAACAGAGGGAGTTGAGCATCACTGCAATGCGCTGACCTAGCCCGGAGCCCGATTTGTCAGTGGTCCCGATCCATCTTTGCAGAATCCCAGCCCCCATCACCTGACCCTGGAGCAGACCCTCAACCTTTCTCTGTCTTTTTTGACCTTGACATTTTTAAAAGAAAACAAGACGGTTATTTTATCAAGGTCTCTCAATGTGAGTTTGTCTCACTTGACCAAATCCTGAGTAGGTTCGAGTTAAGCATCTTCCATGGAACCGCTAGAAAGGGGACGTGCACCACCCGTGGCACCAGCGCCACCCAGACAGTGGTGCCCTTGATGCAGATAGTGTGGGTCACTCGTTCTGGGCGTCCGGGCCTCTGCACCAAGTCGTTACTGTTTTTCCTCTGTAACTAACAAGTACTTTTTGAGATTCAGTACTGGATAAAACATTAATTTTGTATCCAGTCACATTGACTGTTTCTAGCAACAGTTTTTAATTCACTTTTCACATTTATTTTCTAGGTCATCACCTTCATCTGTAATGGTTACTTTGTCTCTTTTTACTTGTTGTCTCCTTGAATTGCCTAGAACCTCCAAGTAACACTGAATAAATCTCACGGGGGCTTCTTTCTTTCCTCTGGCCCTACCCAGGAATGCTCACGAGGTGTTTCAGAGCAAATACAGCTCGCTGCGTAAAAGCCGCTCTCTTCAGGCAACTTTCCAGGTGCCTCTCCGGGGTGAGGTCCCGTGGGCAGCACCCTGGCGCCCAGGGCTCCGCGTCCTGCCGTCTTGCGTTCCTTAGTGGTTGGTGGTTTGCTCATCTGATGCGCCGAGTATCGCGGGGGCAGGACTGTGCTTTGCTGGTTGTCTTCCTGGAGCCGCAGTACCTGCCAGCATGCTTGGCACACAGCGCAGGGCGCTTCGTACGTCAGGAAACAAGGTTGGACCAATCTGAATGCAAAACCAATCTGGCCAAAGAAAGTGATAGTGGCCGTCATAGCAGTTAAGCTTTTGAAAGGTCTGGCCTCATCACCCCCTAGCCGGGGGCCCTTGGACAAGTTGACAGAGCCTCAGGCTCCTGTCTATAGAGCGAGCCCCTCCTGGGTAATCGTGAGACATGAACACACTATCGGCGGTGTGTATCAGTGCCCACCGCAGTGCCGGCGTGTGGGCGCGCCCTCTGTCTGCCGCGTCGTCACTGCTGTCACCGTGCCGGAGAGGGACTATGTTCGCCCCACACAGCATTTGGTGTCTGAAGCAAGATCTGACCCGTCGGTGCGACAGCTGTGGGGTACCTCGCGCCCGTCACAGTAGAATGGCGTGGACAGGCCCTCTGCCTCGCGGCGCGGTGCGACCCCTGGCCGGGTGTCAGAGCGGTGTGTTCCTGCATCGCCAGGATCCCTCCCGGCTCCTGCAGGTGTACGATCAGGTGAAACATTAAGGTTCGTTTTCTTGTGCTTCTCCCAGCTGCTTGTCCGAAGAATGGGAGCTCAAAGTACAGGGGGTTGGAAAAGGTGAACTCGGGCTTCCCTTTAGATCGGCTTGAGCGACCTGTGTAGGGTGCAGAGCCTGGCTGGCTTAGGCAGGACACAGAGAGGTATAAGCAGGGCAGGGGCTTCGATGCCAAGCCAGCCTCAGTCACCAGTCACATCACTGCAGTGTTTAGCAAAGGAAGTGTTGCAGGTTGGCGATGGGAGCCCAGAACTGGTTAAATAACTCATAGGTATTTCGAGGCGTAAAAAATACATTAAAGTGCAGAGGATAATTTAGCATGTACTTGTGTAACCACAAGGCATCAACACCTGTTTACATTTGGCCACATTTTTTCAAGCCTTTTTTAAAAAAGAGAATCCCTTGCAGATGACGTTGCGGTCCCCTGTGTTCCCCTTTCCACCCTGTTTTTCTCCCTTCTCCAGAGGCAGCAATCTTTGGGAATTTAACCCTTTCTCAGGCTTTCTAAACACACAGAAATGCCTACGAATAACACGCTGTGTAGCTGTGCACGCGGGCGATTTACATAGACGGTATCACGCAGCCTCTTCAGTATGCTGTGCATATTTCCACTTCTCCAAATAGACTTCTTCACGGGTGATACCATCAGACACAAATAACTGTGACTGTCCCTTGGCAGCCCTGACATTTGGGCCCAGTCCTCCCCCGCAGCGTGGCCTCATTTCCTGCTGCCCTTGTTCTCATGGCTCTTAACTAACCACAGCGGCTTCCTTAGTGCCTGGGTGGCCTTGCTGACCCCTGGTGTGTCTGCATCTGGCCTCCAGGACTCCCTCCTGGTCTCAGGTGGAGCATCACTGTCTGCTTCACCCCCTACCCCGTGCCCCCCTGGCTGGCATGGACCCGGAGGTGAATTGGGTTCTTGGAACTTGGACCAGACCCAGGCCTTTCTGAAGAGCCCGCTTAAGGCAGGCTGATCCGGGGTGCCCGGGTCCCTCCATCACTGCGTGTGTGGCTTAGCATCTCCGCCCTGTCTGGCCACCGGCCACCTTCCACGCGTTCCATCTGCAGGCATGTGGGGCCCTTGTTACGCGTGCAGCCGTATTTGGGGATCTCTCATTCTTCAGGTTTCTTACCCTCCATTGTATCTCTAACCTTTAGGGGAATGACCTGTGATTCTGACATGTGGGGATTTGATGCTCACACCTGTTTTTACTTTAATCAATAATTTTGTCCAATTTAATTATAACTCCTTGTAGCCTTCATCTTTTACAATTTTCAGAATCATAAAACTGTAAAAAAAAAAATGGATAAAATTCTTAAAGTCAGTGACCTTTTAAAGGAGTAGAGGGTATCTCTTTGGAGAGCCGTCTATCCAAAACAACTTCTCGGGAGGGTTCCAGATTGCTGATATGGTAGTTAACAGGAAATTAGACGTCCGGAATTCTAAAGCTTATTTGGGAGCTTACTTTACAAGTCAAAAATTCTTCAGTGTCATTTCTTTACAAAGGAGCCAGTTTCTAAAAGACAGCAAAAAAAAAAAAAAAAAAAAATATATATATATATATATATATATGCTTTAGCTTTTACATATACTTTTATATGTTTATTTCAAGCTTTTTAGTATTAAATATGTTTATAGAAAATGTGGAAAATACAGAAATGTGGAAAGGAGAAAAGTCACTAGTAACCCCTGACCACAGAGGTGACCGCTAACGCCGCTCAGCGAGTTTTCTTTGTCTGTTTCCTTAAAAAAAAAAAAAAAAAAAAAAAAAGGCAAGAACAGGCACCTGCTAAAACTGCATGTTTGGGATGTCACAGCTGCTGTGATCCAGTCTTGTCACTGGGGCTCTGAAGCCCCATTTTCATGTTAATGTCTGCTTAGGGGAGTGGGTTAGGGTCCCTGTGGCTCGGAGTTAGGGCTTCACCTCTGTGGCACTCCCTACAGTGGAATGTAAACAAACAGAAGGGAGGGGACACAGCGGGGTTCCACAAACAGGCGGTCACCTGGGGGGTGGGGCCAAGGCTGCTGGTCACTGGGCTGGTCGGGAGGGAGCCTCTCCCAGGCCGAAGTCCAGGCCGTGTCCACACGCCAGTGGCTTCCAGCAGTCCTGTTCCCAGAGTGGAGGGACGTCACAGGCCCCATGCGCCTGGTCGGAGAGTCACGGGCGATGTGAAGTTGGGCGGGGGGCCGTCCGCACCCCGTGGTCACCTATGTGCTTTCATCTTCTCTGGGGGAGCAGTAGACGCTTCCCACTGTTCTCAGCACTTTTTTTTTTTTTTTGTAAGGTCTACAAATAATTTTATTAAAACTGGACAAATGTCACGACAGCCCATGAAGAGCTCTCGTGAGGAAATAACGTAGCTACTTCACGCCTTAGGTGCGCTCCACTGGAGTTCCTTCACGAAAACGAGACTGGAGCCTGAGGGTTTCCCCTGGTCCCCGTGGACGAGAGACGTGGGGTCCGCCTGGCGCGGGCTGGGGGACAGGACACCCACAGCCCAGCGGGGCGGGAGGGACGGTCCAGTCCGAGGGGAAGCGGGAGGGCTCCCGCTGTCTCATCTCTGTTTCTGTGAAGCGCACTAGCTCTGTGGGGTGGCACAACGCTGGGGGAGGAGGAGTCCCTGGGGACTTCGGGCACGCAGCAGGGAGCGAGCGGGCGGGTGGGTGCTGGTGGGGAGCGAGTGAGCGCCTGGCTTGGTTTTTCATTGAGAGAAAACCGTCCTGATGAATAGGCCTTCGGGAGAAGTCTGTGGGACTGCCGATGCAATTTCCATAACAATTAAACTAGTTTAGTGTCCCCAGGATGCCGAGACCTGGGCTTCTCCCGGCCATTGTTCAGCATTGTTAATCTGTTTTATGGCCCGGTTTCCCCAAGTGGGTGATTTCTTCTCCTTGGTACTAAACACACGCGGAGACCTGGGAGGCTGCAGTGGCAAGCGCTGGCCCAGGGACCCTCCCTCCTGCCCGCCCCGCCCGGCCCGTCCCGGCTGCCTGCCACGCTGGCCGCTCCTGGGCGTGTGAAAGCCCGCTTTGCCTGGTGCTCAGGTCCTGGCGTCTCCTCCCCCTTCTGAGCTGGTGGAGGACGAGCCCCCCAACCCCACCCCAGTGGGGGCTAACTGAGGGGCTGGGCGCGCCCCCCCGCTGGGCTCCGGCGGCTTCCCTGGGTCTCAGCGGTGGGCTTTGCAGGGCCTGAGTCTTGGACCGAGTTCAGGCCTTTTCGGGTTCTGCCTGGTGCTGATTCTGGTCTCCTGTGTTTTGTCTTGGGCCTTATCCAGGAGGGCGTGGAGGCCTCTGAAATGAGTCCATCGCTTTGTAAACATCGCCCGGTTGCCAGCGCATGCCCAGCCTCCCGCCTCCCTCCCGCCTCCCTAGGAAAACCCAGCTCCCAGGGGCCGGGCAGGGGGAGGGCGGCCCGAGGATGGTCAGTGGGCGAGGCCACGCCCTCGGGAAAGGCTGAGCTGCGGAAAGTCTAAGTTGGCCTTCAGTTAGCCACAGTCGTTTTTTTAACATGCAATTTATGTGACAGAGAACAAAGGTGACTAAAGTATAATAAATTAGTGTAATAAAAACATAGCAGTTTGCCCCAGACGATATTAACTTCACCTTTCGTGTGATCTGGGGAGAGTTTTCTCTGGACGTTTCTGTAGTGAGGCCGCCGGTGGAGGTGCGGCCTGCACCCCCCCCCCCCCGCTCCCAGCCCCCGTGTTTGAGTGCTGGCCACGCCAGGGGCCCCCCTGTTCCCCCGGCCGCTTCTGGAAAAGAGGCCAGTAGAAAACGCTGACTCCTGGAAGTGACCGGTGGAGCCCTCGGCGGCCGCAGCACTGCAGCCCAGGCCCCGGCCCCTCGTGGCCCCCGCGCCCGCCCCGCTCCTCCCCGCTGGGGGAGCCCCCAGCTCCGGGCCGCCTGGGCCTTTGCTGCCCCAGCCGTTTCCCCCGCCCGGGCCGAGGTGCTCTGTGTGGCTGCCTGCCACCTGTGCTGCTCACTGCAGCATGGACGACACGACCACGTCTGTCCACCTCCCTGACGGGTCGCAGGCCGTGTGCTCCAGGGCAAGCTGTAGGACCGTCTTTATTTTATTCCTAGGGGCCAGGCACCTAAGCACTTGATAACTGTGTTGCTGAGTTAGAGGCCGGGCGGGCACGCAGCGGGAGAGGCCGTGTCCGGGCAGCGTGGCGGGCCACCGCGGCCGGCTGTGACCTGGGGAGCTCCGGCCCTGTCTGCCAGGGCGGGCCTCATCCCGGTTCCGACCCCATGCCCCGCCGCGGACCTCACCCACGCACTCGGCGTGCGCGCGCAGGCCGTTGTGGGTCGTGGTGGCCCAGGCTGCGTCTAATGGACACTGAGCTTGGAGCCGTCCTCGTCACCACGGGGAGTGCAGCCCTGCCGCAGCTCGGGGTCCTCCTGCGGCTCGGGGTCCTCCCGTTCACTGTCTTTGCTGCTGCTGCTGCTGCTGCTGGTCACCTGCTGTGACTCGTTTCTTCCCTGCTCCGTGGGGCTCTTCTCAGCAGAGACGGGCACCCCTCGGCGTTACCGGGGGAGGACTTGTCAGACGCCGTCCCGGCCGTCGGAGATCCGGGAAGCCAGGTCGAGGTTCACGAGCCTCAGAGAGCTCCGGAGCTCCCGGTGCCAGGAGAACCCGATTAATTGGTTACAGGAGGCAAAGCCAGGCTCCACCCCACGTCTCCTGACCCTTAGTCATCACCGCTTTTTCTACTAAACAGGGTGTCTCTCCATGATGCCGTGCCTAAGACCGAGTTCATTCCAGTCCGGTTCGTCCTGTGGGTGCCACCAGGAGCACAGGGCGGTCCGCACGGCGCAGCTCCGGTGAAGCAGGGTCAAGGCTGGCTGCTCGGGCCGTGTGCCCGCCGGGGAGGCCAGGCTAGCAGCAGGCGCACCCTGCTCACGGCGGCGTGGCCCACCCACTGTTCGCCCAGCCGCTGGGTGTGGGTGCTGCCCTTGAATGAGGTCGGACTTGGTGAAGGGTGCACAGGGTCAGGACTGGGGCAGGGACGCCAGGAAGCAAGACGTGCACTCGGAGGGGGCCAGGGGAGGGTACGCCGGGAGGAGGGGTGTCGGGATCACACGCCTGGCACCCTTGGGTGTTGGAAATGGACTGTCTGTGCCATGTGTCGTAGCTTCCTGGGTTACTGGCCTTTCCACACGAGACAGGTGAGGCGAGATGGCTGGAGTCGAGGGAGCTGAGTGGTCAGATGTCACAGAGCCTCGTGCGGCTGGCCATGCCCCGCCCCCCACCCCGACGTTGCTCACTCGGGTTCGGTCCCTGTCTCAGAAATGTGGCCACGCTCGATGGAAATGCAGGGGGCGTGTGCAGCAGGCTGCAGTCTGCTCTGCGTGGCGCCGCCCGCGGTGGCTCTGAGGACGGGTCCGTCCCCCTGGGGCGCAGGTCCCTCCCTCTTGCACCTCAGGACAGCACGTAGCCACGGAGGATGGAGGTGACACAGGCCTTTCGCTCCGATTCGTCACCATCAAGGAGCAGGTTTCTGAGAGGTGGCTGGGCCCAGTCGCTCTGCTGTCATGCCTCCCCGAAAGGACGCGGGCCGTGGACAGAACCACCCGCTGCTCCCCGAATTCGGCATCAGCTCTCACCTTGAACGTGGTCATGTCTGCGTGTGGCTTGAAGGTGCCAGCTCCTGGCTTCTCGTTTGCAGCTTGGGTCTCCCGTCCTCTTGCCTGTGACTGTCTCAGGTGATGGTTCCGCATCTACTCCGAGTGCATTCAAGGCCATTTGTGACTGAACACTGGTCAGACAGCCGGGGCGAGGTTCACTGACAGCGCGGGGTTGGCGTGGACTCGGCTCTGGGCTGGGGTGAATCATCTCTGTTCTGTGTAGTTCCGGTTGACAGGAGGTGACACTTATTTTTAAATGGTGCCCATAGCTCTGTGACTTCTGCGGAACTCCAAGCCAGACCTCATTTTTAAATGAGGGGAAACGTGGTGAATACTTCTGAGGGACAGCCACTCCCGGCCCCCTTCAGTTGATAAATGTCACATCTAGATTCATAATCAGATACCTCGTTCAAGAAATTTATCCAAGTAAATTTGTAGCTTAGAAAACATATATATCTTTCTGCCCTGTTATTTTTCTAGTTACTAAGATTTTTAAACAATTGACAGAAAAAGTTTATAACTGTTCATAGCCCATTTGTAAGCTTAAAGTACTAAAAACAAAAGTTTTTTATATAGTAATTTCAGCTCTGTCGTGTGCCGGGCGCTGGGCTTGGAGGAGGCTCAGGGGTTCTGCCTCCATCCACCCAGCCCAGCGTGACAGGAAACCGAGGCGGAGAGAATCCAGGGACAGTGGCCCAGGCTGGGTCAGCTTCCTAACAAAGATTCCAGCAGCCACTGTGCTTTAAGATGAAGACGTTTTCAGTCTTCCGTTTTTGAGCACCGGAACGTGACTCCCACGTCTTGTCACTTCTGCAGGGGTAGGGGACACGGCAGTGAGGCCATCGCTCTCTGTCACCTCACCGCAGCTCTGAGGAGGAGCGTTGTCACCGTCTCTCCTGGCAGCCGGGGTTCACAAAGTCCCCGTCTTCTCACGCGCTCTCTAAAAACAGGGGTGCTTCTTCATTTGTTCTCTCTAGGGCATGTCTTCAAATTTTGATTTGAATGTTTTCTGAAGAGGCGATACCTTTCCACATTTCAAACCTCAGGGGGCGTGAGGCCAGCAGCCGCCGCCTCGCGTCCCCGCTCCCTCCCAGGTGCCCGTTCCTGGCCCTGTGCAGGTAGAGCATAGCATGAAAAAGCAGTGTCCTTCCACCTGCGTTCCATCTCCAAGGAGAGCCACCCACACTCAGCATCGAGTTTGCATGTTCTCGGGAAGGTGCGCGTGGGCCCCGACGCTGCCCGCGTCTGCCCCGTGGGTGCGGGTCACAGCCACGTGGGGCTGCGTGTCTGCTCCGTGGGGGTCTTGCTTTCGTCTCGTGGGGGGGCCACGCAGAGGGGGTGTCGCTGGAACTGCACGGCCGGTTCTGGCGCTTCTGCGGGAGGGGGATGCATGCTGGTGAAGCGTCTCGGAGGGGCTTTGGCGTCAGGCTCAGTGACCTGGGCCAGGCGTGGTGGCCACAGGGCCGAGGGCCCAGTGCGGGCTCTAGCAAGACCGGTGCGTGCCCCGCTCTGCCCAGTGCCCGCTGGGGCTTGGGCCTCCGCTGGCCGCTGGCGCAGGCGGGAGTGCCTAGCTGGCCTGTGGGACGCCTTCTGTTTGTCAGCAGCCGGCGTCGGACTCCACAGAGCTGTTTGCAGTGGACAGGTGGGTGCTTGGAAATCCTCTGCGTGGTGCAGCGTGGAACTTTGCAAGTTCTTTGTGTCTCGCTGTCACTGACTGACAGGAGCCAGGTCTCACCGGGCGGCTGTGCAGGTGTCTCATTAAGCTGGGCGTCCTTGGCCAGTCACTGCCCAGCACCCTAGGGTCCTCTCGCTGCAGTGCCACCAACAAGGGTGCTCCCACCCACAGCCGGCTCGGGGATAGAGAGCAGAGCAGTAGGAAGACGACGTGGGCAGAAGCGGCTCCCAGCGGCTGGGCAGGCGGGTGGGAGCTGCCGGCTTCCCCCGGACCCCACCGTCCGGAATCTGCAACCAGAGGACTGGCAGACCATGAGCCCAGTCCCGTCGCCCCGGTTCTGCTGGGGACAGAGGAGGAGGGAGCCCGCGTGTCCGCGGGCAGGGCGGGCTCGGAGCTGGTGCGGGCAGTAGGCGCACTCAGTCAGTGCACAGGGGCCTGGCCCTCCGGCGCCTGCGAGCCACGTCTGCACCTCCGTTCCTAGGTGTGGAGCCGGCCCGCAAAGGTGGGGTGAGCGGACGTCTGCACGTGGTGGTTCCATGGATCGACTGAAGCCGATGGCTTGATTTTTCTTTTTTATGTATGTATAAAAGTTAACACGGATGGTTGTTTTGTGTCAGGTGTTTGCAGTGAGGCACCCCTTTGGATAAAGGGGCGACATGTGCCGTGTTGGGGTGCACGCACTGTGGTGGGGGCGCCTGGCCCTTGTTTAAGCTTCACCTCGTGAGGGGCACTGGTTGACCCCAGCTTGAGGCTCTTACAAGTACAGTTGCCACAAGTCACGGACGGGCAGATGCCCGAGGGTGCAGCTGCTAGCCTGTATCGTCGACGGATGCTCACGTTAAGAAAGTGTCATCTAAGAGCTCTTCACCACACCCTAGGTCCCATTCGTTCTCATGTCTCTCTGGTCGCCGTGGATTTCTTTGGGTTTATCCTCTTGGGAATTCACTCACCTTCTAGAATCTGTAGACTTACGTGTGTTGCCAGATTGGGACATTTTCAGCCATTTCCTTTTTGAATACTTCTCCACCCCACCCACCTGCTAGTCTCCTTTTGGTGGTCGGATAACACGAACATGTGACCTTTTGCCATGGTCCCACAGGTGCGGGAGACTATAGTTTCTGTTTCTTGGCTGAGACTTTCTGTTTCTTGTAATTGTTCTTATCAGATAATTCTGACACCAGCGTCATTCTGTGGTAGGTCTTTTGCCACCTTTTCTTACTTCGTTTGAGATCGTCTTCATTCTTGGTGTGACGAGTAGTTTATATTCTCACCTGGACATTTGGGGCATAATGCGGGATGACTCTGGGTTTTATTTAAACCTCGTGTTTTATTAGCCCTCCTCTGACACTACTCTGGTGGGTGAAGGGGGACACCCCCGGCGACTTCTTGAGTGGCCTCCAGGATGCTGAGGGCATGCAAAGGTACACACACATGCTCCACCCCAGGCCGGCCTCGGGCTGGGACACACCGCGTCCCCTGGTCTCCAGTGGGAGTGATGTCCCGTAGACTTTCAGTGGGAGCAGCTTGTGCCCGTCTTTTTGGGGGCTGGCACGTGTCCCCGGGTCCTGGGTGGGGCTGGCACGTGCCCCCGGTGCTCGGTGGGTGTGGTGTGCTTTCAGAGGCGTGTCTGCACCGTGGGGCCTTGTCAGTCTCCAGCCTCACTGCGGTGCCATCTCGTCCTCGCCGCTTGTTTCCATGTCCTTCCTGCCTCGACAGATGTTCCCTACGAGTCAGATAGACCTCCGTGAACTGTCGTAAACCCTGGCACATCTTCCTGTCCAAGTGGGTCTTTTTTGGTTTTCAATCAAATCTCTTAAAGGTCTTGAATATCCCTGGGACTTTATTTGCTTTATCGTCATTGTTGCCGTTGGGGTTTTCCATTCACTTAGTGACCCCGCTGCCTGGGGCGGGTCCTGTCCAGATCCAGACGTGGCTTCCTGCGGAGCGGCTTAGATGCGCACAGGCCCTGGGCACGCAGACGCCTTGCAGCTAAACTGGATGGAAAACCCCACCAGAATTTCCCAGCCAACCCCTGTGGCTTCGTGGCTTCTGACAGTGCTGTGACCCCCTCCGACAGCCTTGGTGAGCAGCTGGCATTCCCTGCGAGAGCCGGGCCTGTGTCCTGTGGGCAGGCAGTGGTTCTAGAAAATGGCCCTACCCTAACCTTGAGCTGTCGGCAGTCGTTAATCTGAATTACATCAAGACTTTTCTGAAACTTTGAAAGTGAGAGTCGCTGCAGCCCTGCACCTGTGGGAAGCCACGGCAGGGGCCCCGTGTCTACCCGTCTAACTGCTGTTGTGCTTCTCCTGCGCCCGGCCCTGGGGAGGGACCGTGAAAGGAAAGGCCTGGCTCCTGTCCTGGGAGCTGGCCATCCAGTGGGCCAGGTAGAGGTGAAAAAGATGTCACAGAGCGTGACGCACACCTGGAAGAGAGTAGGGTGCTGGGAGAGGGAGGGCCTGGGGCCTGCTGTGGGTTGGGGTCCAGGACGCCTGAGTGCATCCACCGATGCTCACCCCGCAGGCCCCGGCAGGGCAGGGGTGGCGAGACCGGGAGGCGGGGCACAGACGGGCTGGCGGCGTCAGTCACGCGGGCGCAGAAGTTCGTACTTACTTCCAGCAGTCGTGCACGGCTCCTGAGCCGGGGGTCCTGACATGCTCCAGAGCACACGGAGGCACCCTGCCGGCCTGGGGACGGAGTGGCCGCGGGGAGCCCGGGCGCTCGCAGGCCCCCGGGAAGCCGCGTCCGTGAGGTGCAGGAGGAGGCACCACACCCTCCTTCAAAGTGTCCTCGTCGCGTGCGATCATGTGCGTGTTCGTGGAGAGCGTCACGTGCGTGTTCGAGTCGTAAACGGACCGACACGCCTGGCCCGGTGTGAGGCCGGGCCGTCGTCCCCGCGTGGGCGGCTCTGAGACGCGCTCGTGCGCAGACAGCCCGGGCTCCCGTGACGGCCGGGCCTGACTGAGGCAGATGCCCCGAGGTGGCCCTGCCGCAGGACACGCGCCCGGCCCTCGCGCTCCTCGCCCGCCGTGGCCCTGCCGTGGGGGTGGCCCTGCGTCCTTAGGTCTGCTTCCTCTCCCTTCCGCTGGTGACGGAGCACCGTGAGGACGGTGGCAGGTGGAAAGGCCGGCGACACGGCTCGTCCTGAGCCGTGCGGGAGAGACCCTAGGTCTCCAGCGACGGAGCCCAGGACACGTGGGACAAATGAAGACTGAGGAGAATCAGACGTCTTCTGCTTCTCATTTCACAGTGAGACCTAAATGTAAACGTGGCCCTTTATCCTGCAGGAGCTAGGACACGGCGCAGCCCCTGCCCCCTGGGGCCCCTCCCCGGGGAGAGAGCTGGCCGTGAGCAGAGTGGCCGCGCTCGGGCCCCAGGTTTGAGGGCTCAGTCGTGCCCAGTGCTGATGGCACAGATGAGGGATTGCGTGTGTCTTGGTGACCACTTGCTGTCACCCCCACTGCTGCCTGAAGACAAAAGCCAGAGAGATGGGGCCGTGGCGTGTTCCCTCGTCCCTCCCGAGTCTCTGCGCCAGCGCCCGCCCTGACCCTGTTAGTCTCTCGCTGCAACCCCGCGTCCGTGGGCGGCGTTTCCTTAGCTGGCTCTCTGTGCCCGGCCCGGTGAGTGGGGCCACAGTGCTGGGCCAGGGCAGCTTCGGTGCCCTGTGGGCCCACAGAGGCCCAGGGCTCGCCCATTACATAGTGAGGGTGCCGTCCTCACCCAGGAGGTTTTCGGGGGCCTCTCAGAAGCGTGGCTCACTGTAATATTAGGGAGACACGGTCGGCCTGCAGTGAAGCGAGACGATGAGACCAACCCCGCTGCCCAGCTGGGGTCTGGGGGACCCCGCCCCCTGGCATGGGCCCCTCACCTTCGCGCCCAAACGTGTCCCCACCCCTCCCCGTTCTGGTTTGGGCCCAGGTCCCAAAGAGCCGCTGTCTGGTCCAGAAGCCTCACGCACACAGCTCTCGGTTGGAGATCAGATGGCGTGCTCGGGAGCCTGGCCGTCTGCCTGCAGCCCCCGGTGGTGGCGGCGGCCAGCACTCAGACCGTGTGCTGGGCCCTCAGGCAGCGCGGGGCCCGGGGCCGCGCCACCACTCAGCCGCGTGGCGCCCGAGTGCAGAGTGTGCCCTCTGGGCCGTCCCCTCGTCTGAGGACGAAGGCAGTGGCAAGGGGCTTGTGCGTGGTGCTGAGGCGAGCGGCCGGTCCCTGCAGGACGCCAGTGCCGCCCCAGCCCGAGGGACCGGCTGAGCAAAGGAGCGTGTTGATCAGCGTTGGCCAGGTCATCGGCTGCATGTGTCTTCTCAGAGCTGCTTCGTTTGGGGATTTTGCCAAGCTGACTTCTTTCAAGGACCGTCTTTACATAATTTTCCCGCTTAGAACCACTAGAAGGGGTCACGCTTGCGCCAGACGGCGGCCCAGCAGCCCGCCCGTCCCTGTCCGCACCTGTAAATCTGCCCCGCTCCCTGCAGGCGCATTCCCCGGATCACCGTGGGCACAGCACAGACCGTGCGTTCGGGTAGGAACCTCCTCCTGTTCTTTATTCCAAGCAGATGTTGTTGAAAATAACTACCATTAATGTTTAAGAAACATAGGGATCTTGCATTTTCTGCTTCTTAATATTTTGAGGGCCTCTGGGACGTTGGGCTCTCATTTGCATGAGTGAACATGGCCGTGGCATTGCGGAGCTGCCCCGTGCGTGAGCTGGCCGTACCGGGCCTCCCTGCCGCGACACGGCATCGTTCGTTTCTCTACGGTACAGAGAAACTCACCTCCGACTCACGTTCCTTTCTACAGCCAAGCAGTTTTGTTCAAACGCGTGGAAGATAAGAGATCTGCATCGTGTGTGTGTGTGTGTGTGTGCGCGCGCGCGCGCGTGCCCGCACGCGTGTGATGTGGTTCTCTCTGTGCTGCTTCGTTTCTTTGCCCACCATTCTTCCAACATGAGGCTTCCATTTTCAAGGTGACCTCCTTGTGCAGGGTGGCTGTTCACCCACCAGCCATCCCGTTTCAGGTCCCAGCGAGATGTGAGAGGAGGGGACGAGGGGTAGTCATGCTCGGTAGCTGTCCAGCCACCTCTTCAGGAACCTCCTTAAGGCCTGCCCGTGAGCTTCTGCTGGCTTCTCACTGGTCACCCCTGACTACAGGGGAGGCTGGGAGACGGGGCCACACGGGAAAGAGGCAGGCTTGGGGACCCGGCAGCAGCTTGCCCAGGCCCACCCTCCAGCAGCACGGCCACTGCCTGCTGCACCGCTCACCCCTCTGCGTGGGCCTTCACCCCATGTGGCTCAAGACCTTTGGAAGGCGGGGGCGGCTGCTCCTCCCGCTGAGAGAACCCCCCCGAGGAGCCCCCGCTCCCCTTCGCCAGAGCCAGGAGCAGACGTGAGCCCGGCGGCTGAAGCCGCAGGTCGCCTTCGGGCGTGGCTCTGTTAGGGTGTTGGCGGGATGGAGCCTGGCTATGCCGACGGCTGCGCCAGAGCGGAGCCCGGCTCGGCGACAGGACGCCAGCCGCCTGGGGGGAAGGGCAGGGGCGCCAGGCCCCGCTTTCTCTTTCGCCCTTGGGTGGTGCCCCCGGTTCCGACGTGCCCCCCCGGCCTGGTGTGCCGGGAGCAGGCCGAGCAGGACCGCGCTCGGCGGCCCCCACTCTGGCCTCGACTGGCCGCCCGCTGGTGGTCGGTGTCGCTGTCGCTTTCTCAGTCTGTCAACTGCAGTCACTTCCTGGGCTGTTCCCCGGGGTTTCGGTTCTGGGGGGAAGTGGGCTGGGGCCACGTGCGGCTCTCAGGTGGCGAGGTGGCACCCGGGCCCACGGCGCCCGCCCTCGCTGGCCTCTCGCAGCGGTGGGGCGACCCGGCCGGGTTTCGGTTTGAGCCCGGTCGGTTGGAGTTTCCCCACGAGGCGGGTGAGCGGAGCTCGGCAGGCGTGCGGCCGGGACGCAGTTCGTCCACGCGTTCAGCCCCTGCCCGGTTGTGTGTGGACACAGAACCTTTTTCTTCTTTTTGTAACAGCAGAAATGCAGACCGCGCTCTCGAAGCGGTGTGGCGAGGTGTGGGGTGGGGCGGGGCGGCCTGGTCACCCTGCTCCTGGCAAACCCGGGCTCCGGTCAGGAAGGATGGATCCTGCAGCCCTCCGCCCGGCGCCACGGCCACCGCCTTCCTGGCTGCTCTTCCCGGCTCTGCCGGCAGCTTCTGGAAGCATCTCCTCAGTCAAGCTTAACAAAATTGCATTTGGGCCTTTTGGTTTGCCAGAACCTGGAAAATTGCCGTGTAGAGCTGGTTTCTGCTCCGTTTCCATTCGTTTCTCCTCCCCGACAGTTCAGCAGCCACCTGGTCCCCAAGTCCTCTCTGTGCCCCTCTGTTCAGGGGGGTGATGACACGGACTTTTCTGTAACCTCAGAACGTACGGACAGCAGGCCGTCAGATCCCAGCTTGTCCCCGCGGGGATGGCGTTCTGCAGGAACTGAGCTCTCGTCTGTCGATCAGGCAGCGGTGAAATTGGTTTCGTCATCTGTCATTTCATAACAGACACTAGTTTTTAACTATTGTTACGTTTTTACTGCATTTCTTGTTAAGAGTTAGGCAATAGTCTCTGGGTTTTACACATTATTCTGAAGTGGGGCGTCTTTCATTTGGCCCTGTCCCAGCACGTGGCAGTCCACAGTTCGTGACGTCACGTGGACGTCCCGTCGAGCGGGGTCCAGGACCTGAGGAGGTGCGCGGCCCGTGCTCTCGGGACGGGCCCTTTCAGTGTCCGTGTGACTGTTACTCGTTTGGTACCAGTTTCTCTTCTGGTCACGTCGGACTCTTTCCTGGGCCTCCCCCCAGCAGCCTCCTCCTCATGCCCCTCTGTCCAGGGGTCGGACCAACATCAGCACCACCGGTGTGGACCACCGTCTGGGGGTCGGACCAGCATCGGCACGGCGGGTGTGGACCGCCGTCGGGGGGTCGGCACGGCGGGTGTGGACCGCCGTCGGGGGTCGGCACGGCGGGTGTGGACCGCCGTCGGGGGGTCGGCACGGCGGGTGTGGACCGCCGTCGGGGGTCGGCACGGCGGGTGTGGACCGCCGCGCAGGCTACTCCAGTCCCACCCCGTTTTCGTGACACCTTGACCTCGTGGCAGCCTGGCCCACGGGGCAGCCGAGGACGGCGGGCTTCTGCAGGCGGGGCGCCCCCGGCCCTGGGCAGCAGGCTCAGTGTTCCCCTCTTCTCATGAGCCCTTTTGAAAATGGTGGACGTGGGTCCAGGCGGCTGGGTCGGGGGCTCCCAGCGTCGGTGGAGCGTCTTCCCCGCCCGCCGCGTGTCCCCAGGCCTTTGCCTCCTCTGCCCAACACAGAGGGGGCATGCTGCCATGTCCGGCCCGGAGGGCCCGGGGCCGGGGTCGGGGCAGCCCCACCACGTCCGTGGTTGAGGCCACCGCCTCCGTGTGGCCCCGCATGCCGCCGCGCCCCGTCTGGAGTGTCTGGTGGGCTACCTTCGCCGCTCTGCATGCCTTTGCCTCCCGCAGGGCTCCACGTGCCTGACAGAAACGCACACGGTGACCTCCAGCGTGCGTGTGGACACGTGTGCTGTGGGTGGACCGCCCGCCGGCCTGTGGAGAGAGCAGGGCAGCAGCGGTGCCACCTTCACCCCCAGGGGCTTGCAGCCTGGCAAGGGGGACGAAACCTGCCCCGCAAAGTAACCCTGAGCCCGTCACGGGGGCACGAGCGGGGGCAATCCAGGAAGGCTCCCTGGAGGTGGCCTTTGGGAACCAAACCTTAAAGAACATTAATCCCCGGGGACGAGGCTGTGTCGTGTCGCGCCATGTCGGTCAGGCACCTGATGAATAACGGTGACTTCGTGACGGGGGCCGCGTCGTAAGATCTGCAGAAAAGTCGTTCTCTCTAGGTCAGCACAGAGGGAAAAGGTGAGCGACCCAGAGCGGCGCGTCATGCTTGAGTGTGTGTCTGCAGCGTGACTCGCCCCGCAGCCGCTCTAGAAACACTATTAAGTTTTTACCAGAATTAGAAATTTTAGGTTAAAAAAATTAGGAATCCTTTGGTTTGGGAATTTTACATGTAAACGTTTTTTTCCAAAACCACTTCCTGAGCAGTCTGATTTTCCTTTGGCGCACTGACGGGGCTCAGCGTCTTGTGCTCTAACTTCAGACCTTACGTGAAGGAGGGGGGCTTGCGGCACAGGGCCGCCACACGGTGCCTGCTGGCATGTGCCTGCAGCAGAGGACGGGGGTGGGGGGGCCACGGAGGCCCTGCGGTTGTCTGCTGAGTCACACTGGCTTCCCCGCCCTTCCTTCAGAGTCCTGGGGCCTGGGGACCGGCCCGCCAGGCCTGGCGCTTCTCCCTCCCCTGGAGCCAGACCGCAGGCAGGACTGGGCCGGGTCTGACTCTCACGAGGTCTGAGACGCGTGCCCCTTGCAACATGTAAGTCTTGTTTTCTGTTCCTGAATCTCTTATGTCTCAAAGACAGGATGACACGTGCAAAGGACACTTGGTCTCCCTGCCACCCTGGCCCTAAGTCCGTCTTCACCCCTCGGTCCCCGTGTTCACCAGGGGCCACTGGGGGACGCAGGCCATGGCCACTCGCTGGGTGCCAGGCCTGCACTCGGTCCACGGTCACTGCCACTGAGCTCCTGCCACACTGCGGCCTGAGTGACCCTGGTCGTCCAGCGAGGGCCTCAGAGTCGGCAGTGGGCCCAGGACCCCGCACACTGTCCCCTCAGCCCGTTCTCAAACCACGTCTGTCTGTTTCGAGTCCTGCACCTTTGGCCTCCGCCATTTTCACTTACCAGCGCGTCTCACGTCTCACGTCCTCCGTGGGCCAGTTTTTAGTGAGCACTTCGTGTGTCCGCTGGTGTGCGTGTCTGGTGTGTTTGCTTTAGACTTCCCGTTGAACGCTCGCAAGAACCCCGTGAAGCACAAGCTGGTCCCCCAGCCTACCTGACGAGGCAAACGGGGCTGGCGCATCGCAAGATCTGCCCAGAGAGCACAGTGCCACAAGTGTCCTCGTACACGGCCACGCGCCTCCACGGGGACCGTTGGCCGTCCCCCGGTGCGTCCCTCCAGCCCCGAGGGAGCGTTCTGGCGGTCTGGTGTTGGGTTTAGGCTTGGTTTTTATAACAGATGTCCCCGTAAACATGCGCATCGCCCGACAGAAACTCCGGCCCACCCCACACCCCCAGCCCCAGCCCTGGGCTGCCACCAAACTACCTTCTGTCTCTGAGTCAGGGCAGAGTTTTCTAGAGGTCTAACGGGGTCACCCTCCCAGGAGCCGTGCTTGCTGCGGGGGCCTCCCCCGCACCTGGGTGGTCCCGGCCTGCACGTCCTGCCCGCACGGGCATCGCATCCAGGCAGGCGTGTGACGTGGTGTGTGGAGCACCTTTAAGAGAACAGCTTTAATTGCAAAACATGCTCATTAAAACTCTGGCTAGGGCCCGAAACCAGAATGAAAATAATACAGGGAGGGTGCCTGGCACACTCCGCCAGCACCCTGGGGAGACGTCTGTTCAAAACTAAGCAGCTCCCTGGTGTTTCCACCGCCTCCTGGGTAGCAGAGAGTCCGCCTCAGGATAATTTTTGGAAGAGTGAGTCAGGAGATGCTTTTGAAATAGCTCTTGCAATACATAACGTGAGGCTGTTTGCTGTTAAGCCTTAATTGGAAAGTAACTGTTAGCTAGCGCCAGTCCCCGACGGCGTCAGTCTGCCGCCCGCGACACGCCCAGGCCTCTCTGACCTGTGACGCACGCTGGTTCCACGGAAGCCTCAGCCTGTGCGCACGTGTTTCTAGAATCTTAGGGTTTCGAACTGGGAAGAACCTTGGTGACAGTCTCTTCTGTTGGAAGCATCTCATTCTGGGAGCTAAGAGAAGAACGTGGAGGACGCTGTGGGCGGGTCAGGCCCGCTTCCTCCGTGACACTACCGCGTAGCACCCACGCCTCGGCCACGCCCCCACGCCTCGGCCACGCCCCCACGCCTCGGCCACGCCCCCACGCCTCCCTCACGCAGCCCTGGGTGCTTCTCCTCCGGACGTGAAGGGCAGGGACAGGCTGTGATGTGGGTCCTGCTGACCCAGCTCCTGTCCCCGCCTGTGCCCGGGGCCACGCAGGCTCTGACGAGAGCCCTGTGTTCAGACGCCCAGGCCGAGGCCCCCCTCTCCTCTTCCCCCTGAAACCCCGGCTGCTGTGTGGCCTGTCGTAGGCCTGAAGCCACATGGTCTTTCATGTTGGCCCTGCCGGCCGCAGTGGGACGTGCTCTCCTGCTAGCCCAGTGCCTGTCCGGGTGCCGGCATCGCCTGCGGCCTCTGGGCAGATAGGTGAGGCTCCCGTTGCTGACCTGCAGCATGAAGAAGGAAGAGACAAGTTACCCCTGGAAACTGTCTTGAACATTTGCCACTAGTCCTGCCTTCGCACCTCAGGCTGCAGGGCAGGGGTGCACGCCCCACGGTTCGCTCCGTCCTGCGGTCCACGGGGGGAGCGCCCAGCTGGGTCCTGGCTGCAAACTGTCTGTCCTTCTCTGCAGGGACTCCCGGCCACCCCCGACATGAGCTGGGGTGGATGGTGGCTCTGTGACTTAGCAAAGCCCCCAGGCCCCCCAGTGTGGAGAAACCGTGGGCCTCAGCAGGTGTCTCAGGGAAATGTGTGAGGTGACGATAGCCAATGGAGGAAACTTTTGTCGAGGAAGGTAAAGGGCATGGGAAGGACGCCCGACGTCTGTCTCACTACGGCTCACGAGACGAAGTTGCAGACCGTCGTGGGTGGCCGTGGTGGCCCTTTGAGCAGAAGCGCGGGGCGATGCTGGCCGCACACGGCAGACTCCCTGACTCCGTCCCCGGCACGGCGGTGTTTGGCTGCACGGCCCAGCGTCAGGACCGCACCGAGCAGGGAAGCAGCAGCGGGGGATGGGATCGGGATCCCTCTGCTCCGATCCAGGTTTGGAGACGCAAACCCAGTGGCCGCAGCAGCGTCCGCTGCCCCACGCCCGGCTGCCGGGCGCCCCCTTGGCGACGACCCGCAGCCCCCTCGCGAGGTACGTGGAAGGTCCCGGCCCGGCCCGTCTGAGTGACATCTTCCTCCGCGAGACGCAGGCACTTCGGTGCACGTGTGGCTGAGTCACATCGGGAGCAGGTCTCCTGGGGCAGGCTGGGCACCCATGCTCCCCCTTTCACCATCTCTGGCCTAGTCACCCTCGTCTGAAGCTTTGCTTTTTTAAAGACTATTTTATCAGGGAAAAGAGGGAATTCAAATGAAGGGGTGATCGCCGTGTCCGCGGGAGGCTGGGGAAGATCCGCCGTTGAAACATGGCCACTGAGCAGCCTGCCGCGGCTGGTCCACGCGGGAGGCCGTGGCCTCAGTACCGGGTCACGCGGCCTGATCCGAACGCCTTTCACCGCGTGTGCGCTGCAGATGGGTGTGTGTGCGCGTTACTCCCAGGCCCCGCCCCGCCCCGCTCCTCGGAGCGCCTTTCCTGAGTGGTTGCTGCCGGTGAGCGGTGGCGCCTGTGCGCGGCGCCCTGCCACCCTCGTTCGGGCTCTCGTGCTTCACTGCGTCGTTGTGACAGGGAGCGACTTGCTGGTGGCGTGCCGGTTTAGGTTCCTAGAAGGCGTGCCGGGTCAGTAGTGCCCAGGCTCTCGAGGTCCCGGCTTCTTAGAGGAGGACTTCCCCGAGTTCACGCACACGTGACTCGCGAGGCTGCTGGCCCCTCGGCCGGCGCCGGGGGTGTGGGCGCGTGGTCATCTGCGTGCGGAGCAAAGCGGGTCCGGAGCTGTCACCCTCGCGTCCGCCACGCTGTCCACCGGCTCCCGCCAGCGGGGCCGCGGGCTGTGCTGCTGCTCTGGTCGCCCGCCAGCCGCGTCCCGTCTTCTCCGCCTTGGGCGCCGCTGCGGAAGTGGTGTCCGCGGCGATCCGGGGGCGGCGCCCCACGGCCACAGTAGGCAGGGGCCAGGCCTGTCTGGCTGGACACCGCAGGTGTTCGGGGACGTGCATGTCTCTCCCGCCCACAGGCGCGGGAGAAGCCGCCCTGGCCCCCGCCTGGGGCTGCCCTGACGGAGCTGAGAGTGGGTTTCGGGACACGGGCCGCGGGGTGGTCGGGGACGGGAAGCGTGAGCCGCAGCTACTCAGGTGACGGCACGCCCGCGTTCGCGTCCCGCCTAATGCGCTCCCTCCTGCCGCAGGTGCACGCTGCGGTTCCCCAGCACGGCCATCAAGATCCAGTTCACGGCGCTGTTCCACCAGGAGGAGGCCCCGGCGTCCCCCCTCCGGCCGCTCTACCCGCAGATCTCCCCGCTGAGGATCCACATCCCCGAGCCCGACCTCCGGAGCCTGGTCAGCCCTGTCCCCTCCCCGACCGGCACCATCAGGTGAGCAGCCGCCCCCCGCCACAGGCTCCCCTCCAAAGCTGGGGTCCCCGTGCGCTGGCCGTTAGTCAGGAAGGGGAAATGACACATGTTCCACGCTGTACCCAGCGTTAGAAACATCTCTGGAAAATGGCATGCGGATGGAAAATTTCAAACTATTTTAGGAACGTCAGGGGACCTCCCTAAATAAGTCTCTGGAGAATTCCCTTATAAAGTGAAGACTCACTACCTAACTCGTCACTCTGCCAGTTTTAAATTTTGTGTGCTAGGGCCTTTTACAGCAATCAAGGTATGATTTTTTTTAAAAAAAGACATTGGAAGTATTTTAAAGTATATTTGTATACCAGGATTTGGTGAGCTTTGTTTTTCTAAAACTTATTTGTGGAAATTCTTTGTGAAGCTTTAGAGATTAATCTAGATTTGCAAAGGGAAAGGCCCCCAGCTTCCTCGTCCTCGGCGAGTCGCGGGCTTGGGGAAGAGGCGCGCCTCAGTGCGGGCGCGAACGCAGCCCCGGGAGGGTCCCCGGGCGCCTCGGGGGCGCGTCTGGGACCGCACTTGGGGACCCGCGGCTCCAGCAGCTGGTCTGGCCGTCCCTCCGGCTCACCAGGTGCGAGGCCCTCGTCTCGCCGACCAGCCATGCGCAGGGGGTCCCTGCTTCTGCACCCCTAGAGGCTGGCGTCGGGGTCACTGGCCGCGCGCCCCTGTGCCCTTGCCGCCCTCCCGTGGTGTGCTGGCTGCACGCTGGGCTCTGTCTGCGTCGCGTTGCTGGGAGTTGGTCCCTCTGGAGCTGTGAGGAGGTGCATCTCTCTCCTGCAGAGGGAGCTCGGGCAGCGCTGAGCGCCTGAGGCCTGAACCCCGGTTCCAGCGCCGCGGGGCGGGCCCCTGCAGGCTCACGGGCCTGCTTTTCCACGGGTAAAGCCAGGGGGTGCTCTGTTCTCCGTGTGGCCAGCACTGGTTACGTTCCTTCGTGGTCGCGATGGCCCTGGAGAGCGGTGACACGCTGACAGCCTCGTGCGTGCTGGACGCAGTACCCCGCACGGCACACGCATGATTTTACTCGCTCCTCACGGCTCTACGTGATGGACCGTTTCTTCTAAGCTCCTTTCAGATTCCTAGCAGTAGCTCTGTTCCAAACCCAAAATTTAGCATGTGATCTCGCTGTTTTTCCCAGACATCTCACTGGAATTTCACGTAAAGCATGAGGGCTCCATTCGAGTTCACGGCCAGGCCGTGCCGTGGAAATGCTCTCGCGTTTGCTGACGTGCGTCTAACTTACACGTTACGATTCCACGCAGTAAAATGATGCAGCCCCCTTGGAGCAGAGCCTCGTGTGGCCAGCAGCTCACCGGCCCGCAAGGTCCACGGGGACCATGTAGGCCGAGGCCCACGGGAGCAGCCCAGCCATCCCCCGGCTGACGGTGGGCACGTGGGATGTAGGCGTCCCTGCGGCGGAATGTCATTCAGCCATCAGCAGGCACAGGTGCCGACACCTGGCTCAACACGGGTGACTCCTGGGGCACGGAGCTGAGTGGGGGAAGCCAGGCACCGAAGACCACACGTTGTGTGAGTCCGTTGATAGGAAATGTGCAGAACAGGCAGGTCTTCAGGGGAATTTGGGAGTGGCTGCCGGGGGCTGGCCGAGGGGGTGACTGCTGCCTGTGAGGGGTTCCTTCCTGGGGCAGTGCACGTGTCCCGGTCACACGACTGAGTGAGTGGCACAGTCCGGGTGGGTGAACTGCAGCTCAGTGAAGCTGGTGAGATACACACGAACTGCCACGCGTGCCCAGGAGCCCCTTCGGGCTGCTGCGGGAACATTCGGCAGCGTTTCCTGGCTGCTGGGCGCTGAGGGCTCGTGGGACGTGTGTCCGTGCTCCATCGAGTGGCAGCGAAAGGCCCGCCTTCCGCTCGAGGAGCGCACCGCAGGCGGTCAGTCTCAGACTGGCGCCGGGTTGTTAATTGTCAATGTAGAGGTGCTTTTTAAGGAAGAAAACGTTTGAGTTTGTACCTGGGGGCTGCATGATACAAGCACATTTCGCAGCCATATTTTAAACAAACATAGCAGCCCGCTGGTTAGGGTGCTTCCACACAGCTTGGCCAGTTGAGTTGCTTTTTTGTTAAAGGGGCAACTTCATACAGGCGTTGAGAAGAGATTCTTAGAAGCAGAAGGAGGCAGGTGTGGCCGGAACGGCCGGAACGGCTCGGCAGTGGCGTGTGACTGGCCGCTCGGTTTATATTTAACTTGCTGGAGTCAGTCAGCAGGGGACGGTGCTGTCCCCGCCCGTGTCCTTTTATTTGAGGGCCGCCCACGAGGGACGGCTTCTTGTTTTCATTTGGTAAAATATTTTCAGAGAGAGTAATAACTTTGGGGCAGGCTTTCTCACTTTTTGGCCTTTAATTAAGTATCACACAAAAGGGTTTCTGTTTACATCCGTTTATCTTAGCACTGCGGAATTCAGCAGAGTGTTTTAGAAACCTCAGAGGCCCTTGAGGTTTTGCTTGCCAAGATCCTTTTCATCATAGGGGAGGAGCCCGAGTATTTACAAACAGCCCAGGCCCGCCCTTCCTCTCCTCCCCAGGACCCTCCCCAGGAGACCAGGGCCAGCAGCCCCCCTCTCCAGAGGTGCAGGAGCTAAGCGGGTCCCCAAGGAAGCTGGCGCTGGGGGAGGGTCCTTTCTGAGAACCAGCCGCAGCCAGCCTGGGGCGCCCTGCCTCCTCCTGACTGTTCTCCTAATTTGGTGTGACTGTGCCCCGCTCACCCCATTGGCCGGCTGGGTCCCTGCAGCCCAGACCTCGGCGAGGGTTGGCGAGGGTTGGTGAGGGTTGGTTCCCCCTGCCCCAGGTCTCCTGCACCTTGCCCTGTGCCCCTCCCGCCCAGGATTTGGGGAGGGGCCATACCTGTGGGCAGTTCTCTGGGCAAAGAGCCCCGCCCTGCCCTCCTGGCCCAGCCCCTTCCTCCCTGGCCTTTTGTGCTTCCCCTCTCTTATGTGTGTGGTTGTTTTTTTTTCTTTTTTTCTGTCCTAAAGTACTCCACCCAGAAAATGAATGAACTCACTTTGAAATAAATTTTGCTGCCTTAAGCAGTATTTTGTTGACTTTTTTTTTTTCCGTTTTGCAAAGAAGTATTTTTAGGAAAGAAAAAAATTGGTTAATCATTTTCTAAGTATTGCAAAAACAGAGACAAGTCTAAAAGTGTTCCTTTCAGCTAGAGTTTTATGAAAACTGCAGAAATAAAACCAGAGAAAAGGCATAACACAGAATAACTAAATTACCCATTAAGAGCAAGATTTTGTAAGCTCTACCTCTAGGAAGGCTTTTCTTGATTTTTCTAATGTGGAGACCAGAAATAAAAGCAATTTGCTGGCTGAAGTTTGGCAGAGGTTAGCAGAACATGATCTAAAAGAAAAAGCAACTGACTTCAGAATCTAAACTACTGTTAATCATGACCTTCAAGCAGTCCTGCTTTGTTTGCCAGATAAAATTCAGCCCCGACTGAGATTGTTTTGTTTTGCAATGTCAGATAGCTTGGAGTCTGGAGGTTATCAGGTCTACCTGAGAACTGCGTTCCTTTTTCTAGCAAGCTCTGGATCCTTCCTTGAGAGGGGCTTTTCTTGCTTAAAGGTGTGTAGCTGCAGCCTCGCCTCCTGTTCTCAGCCCCACCTGGAGAGGAGCGTGGTTCTCTGGGGGGCTGAACCACACAAAGCAGAGACCCTGCCGGCTGGCACAGGGGCCTCGCCATTTGTGGGTCACCCGGAGGGCCGTTTTCCTCCTCTCCTCACCGCCCCCACCCGCACCTGTACCCGTGGACCTCACAGCCCCCTGCCCCGCCCACACCCATTTGGTCCCTTTCCTCATCTGAAAACTTCAGAGAAGTAAAACTTGGTTCATCCGCACAGAAGGATGGGGCCTTCACATCCTTTATGTTTTCCCTTCTGCCCAAATCCCTGCCGGGCTGTTATTTTTTTTGTTGTTTTTTATTTTTTTCATTTTTTTGTGTGTGTGTTGGGGTTTTTTGGCTCTAAGCCATTGAGACAGTTGAGTGAAGCTTGTGCTTAAGTTCCTGTCTCCGCTGCTGAGCCCTGGGAGTGGCGTTTCCTGGTTCTTGCGTACATCTCGGGGGCCCTTCGAGGGTTCACGGTTCATGTTTCTTGGATGTGCCTGCTGGGCACCGCCCGGCTGGTGTGGGCGCACGGAGCCCTTCCCAGATCGCAGCCTCTGGGCTTCGGGAAGCAGGAAGGATCTGGAGGGCAGGCGCTGAGGGGGGCGGGAGCCCCCACCCCGCGTCCGCACGAGGGTGGGCCCGGCCTCCGCGTGGGCATGCGAGGAGGAGCCCCACGGCTTGCTGAGCGGTTTTCACTGGGGCAAAACGCCTTTCGGAAAGTAATCGTCTTGAAACAGCCTCCCAGGACATCACAACACTGGACTTCCGTCCAGGCGACACAGACGGTCTTAAGAGCAGGTCTAAGAAACTGGCCTTTGGGACTTTTCTTTCCCCTTCTTTTTCTTTTTCTGATTACAGAAGTACTGTCTATACACGCGTTATACAAAATGCAAACCTTCCCGACAGTGACCCGCTCCCTGAGCTAAGGCCCACGAGCTGCACCTGCTCCAGGGCCCATCCAGTGTGATATCCTGTCCCCCGCCAGGGACCCCGCAGAGCTCACGCTCCCCTGCAGCCGACGTCCCCCTTCCTCACCGCGCCTTGGCGTCTTCCGCGTGGTGGCGTTCAGTGGCTTCACGGCAGCCTGTCCCCCGGAGGTGCCGTGACGTGGCCCCCGCTGAGGGACATGTGCGCCACTCCCAGGTCCCCCTCAGAGCGGCGTCGTGGCCACCTCACAGGGCGATGGCACGTCAGCCGTCCACGTCGCCTTTCCAGAGTGTCTGAACGCTCTCCCACGGGGACGGCGGCCCCGGACTCGGGCCCGTCGTGAGAAGTGGGCCCCTCGGGGTCGGCAGACTCCAGGCTTTAAGAACAGGAATAAAGATGGAGACCGTACAGCCGCGCCTGCCAGGCCTGTGCCGCGGCTGGACACCCAGGTCACCCTCATCCCTGCGGCCACCCCGCGGGTCAGGAGACTGAGGCGCCGAGAGAGGGGCGCCGCCCTCGGCGGCCGCCCGCGGAGGCAGAGCTGGTTGGTTTCGTTCGCGCTCGCAGGAGTTTGTGTTTATGGAGGTGACGCGGGCAAATGCACCTGCTGTGGGAACAGCCCCCGCAGGGATCCCGAGGGCGCCGCAGCTGTTCCCAGCCACATCCCCACCGGTCACAGCCCAGACAGTCCCCCTCGCTGCTCTCCTCTGCGTCGATGCTCAGGGGACTCGGGTTCTCAGGGTCGGACGCGTTGTGGGCTGGCTCCCGTGTTCTCCACCCATCCTCCCGGTGAAACTCCATCGGAACTGTCACTTTAATTCGAGTCGCATTTTCCTTGGTATAACCTCTAGGGTACTAAGAACTGTTGGTTTACTTTCTGTTGCATCTTCTTGGGTCACAATGTAGCTTGAGTTACTGTTGCATTTTCTCCGTGTTAAGTGTAGTTTGTTACTGTTGCATTTCCGGAGTATGATGTGTAGTTTTAGTTACTGATGTGTTTTCCTCAGTAACCTTGTAGTAGTTACAGCGTTTGTTAGTCTTTTCCTTTCTGGCTTTCCTCCTCGTTCCTGGGACTGGCACCCCCTGCCCAGTGTCGGCATTCATCACTCGCACCGTCACTGCAAGACCTCCCTCCAGAGCGCAGCCCCCCGACCCAGGTCAGGCCCCTTGGTCCCTGCGATCGGCTTCCTGTCGTCCTGGGGATCCCCTCTTCTCCGACTCCAGCCTTTCCCTTTCCCCATCCGCTGCTGTGTTTTATTGGGGACCATCCTCCAGTCGTTTCCTGGGAGAGGTGACAGGAGTGGTACATTTTTTAAAAAGTCTTCCGTGCTGGGAAATCAGTGCTCTTCGTTCACACGGGGCAGGTGGTCTCATTGCGTGGAGAAGTCTAGGTCGGAGGTATTTTCCCTCAGGATCGACGTCCCAGAGGTCAGGGCGCCCGTGCGCCCAGCTGCGGCACAGCCCAGGCGGGCTCGCAGTGGCAGCAACAGCGTGCGTGTTAACTCCCGCTCTCCGCCTTGTCAGTGGTCCCCGAGTTCTAATCCGCTCACACATGCTGTGTCCCCTGCACGCAGCGCACGGCTGGCTCAGCGCTGGGCCTGCGAGGAGTCGTCATCCGGCCCGGGAGCACGATGGGGCCTCTCACCGTGACGACGCGTGTGCTGCAATCTAGGGAATTCTCGCCATTTCTGTGACATTCTTCCCCTGCGCGTCCTTATGCTTTTCTCCCGTTTCCCTCCCTCTGTCCTCTCTTTCTCTCATCTGCTTTTGGGCACATTGCTCAAGTCTCTCTTTCCACCCTTCGCTGAACTTTTATTTCTCCTCTTTTAAAACATTTAAGAGCCTTTCCTTGTGCTCCAGATGTGCTGTTAGTACTGTCCTTGCCACCTCTTACATACAGCCCCTCAGCCTCCCTGGGCGCCAGCCACGTTGGCTCTGCTCTGCCGCGTCATCCCCGCCCAGCCCGCCTGTCCTCAGCGCTTCTGTCCTGTCTGGTAGCCAAGTCCCTCAAGTGGCAGATGTGCCTTGGTGGCTGTTCACGTCCAGGACAGGGTACCACTCGCCTCTGTGAAGCCAGAAAAAGTATAAAGCGAGCCCGTGTGTTTACTCGAAGGGCGTTTTGAATGAGAAAGTCTGTGTACTTCAACTGAAACATGTATTTTATAGAATTAAAAAATTCCTATTTCCAAAAAAAAATTCAAAAGGCATTAATGAAAAACGTACTTACTTCTGTATGTTTATCAAAAGCATGGCCTTCTGCCTGAAAAGTGTCAGCTCAGTTGCCACCTCATCAAGGAGCTAATAATATTTTTTCACTGAAAATTAGTGATCTAATTAAAATCTCAAAACAAAAACTGAGGCACTAGAAAGCCTCTCGGATGGCTCAGAGGTGCTGGTGCGAGAGGGCCCTGGGGGCACTCGAGTGGCCCCTCCCGTGGGTCTCACCAGTGGCCTCTTTGGGGAGCAGAGAGACCCTCCCACTCGGCCTTCCGGACGATGTTTAGGGCATAGACTGGCCCTTGCTTGTTCCCAGAGCACCTCCCCTCCCCAGAAGTCCACAGGCCCCTCCGTTTCCTGCGGGGGGCAGGGAGGTCCCACGGTTCTCTAGATGAGACCAGAGAGGGGGACCGGGAGGAGAGGGGACCCGAATGCACCCGACAGACTTCAGCCACCAGACCTGGCAGCCCACGTTCCCACTAGGCTTTCAGAGCTGTGAGGGCCACGTCCCAGGAGGCTCGCATGGGAGGCAGTGACCGGAGGGCGATTTTCCTGCAGCCCCAGGCGCTTTCGGGGGCCCGCTCATGGTCCCCAGCAGAGCCGGCCCGCCAGGCGTCTGAGCCAGCATCGCCAAGAAAAAGACTCTTCGCCTTCTCCAGGGACAGACTTCCGCTGGCTGGCCTGGTGGTGGCTTTGGGCCTTTTGTCAGATTTATTTTTCTCAGCTTGAATTCTTATCACCTTAGTGAGGCCTTGAAACACTTTCTCCCGTCAGGCTGCCCAGTCTTTTCCCATATTCTAAACAAAAGATGTAAACACCGCCAGCTGTGGCGTGGGCGTCACAGAAGTCACATCTATACCTGGGCTGTCACGGGGCTTGCATGGCTTTGTCCCGGCGAGACAGGGGCCTGCGTCCAGAGCGGCACAGGCCAGTCTCGTGGAGTCGCCACTCACGACCCGGAGCGGACACCCAGCCTTGAAACTGTCGCTCATGAGAGCGGGGCGTGGTGACTGACAGTCTGAAGAGCATGCTCAGCTCGTGTCCTCTTTTACTCTGAAGTCAGGGGACAGGTGCCTGTGTCTCGTGACATCTAGTGCTGCTTTCCCACACTCCAAGTTCAGACTTCCCACACACCTTTGCGTGAGCCCGGTGTACCAGGAGGTCACAGCGTGTCTTCTCCCTGGAGACACACGAGTGTGTTTGCACTTTAAGAATGTGTTTTAGATTTTGCTAATTTTGCTAATTGTTGAGTTTTGCAGTGGAGTAGGATAAAACTTCTGTGTGGGACCCTGTCCAGGGTCCCCAGAGCCCACTGCCCCATCCCCTCCAGGCCCGGCCCTGAGCTGAGCAGTTTACAGCCCTGAGACACGGCCCGCATGGCGTCCAGGCTGGCTCCCTCCCTTCACGTGGGGGTGCGGTGATGACCGGGCGGCCAGGTACCAGGCACGGCCGTCGACCGAGACCGCTCGCGGGGACAGCTGAATGGGCTGCGTGGAGGAGCGAGCGGCGCTGAGGCTGGAAAGGCCGCGTGCACAGACGCACGTCCCCCCGGGCGGACTGCTGGGCTTGGGGCTCGGGGGGGACCGCCCAGCACAGTGGCCGGCTGGCCGAGGCTGCCCGCCTCCGCCCCGCGTGTGGGGTAGTCCTTGCAGCCCGCCGATGCCGCTCAGGGTCCTGCGGGCACAGACGGCTTCTCTCTGGGCTTTGCCTTCTGGGGGTTAGGCGTGCGCTTTCTGTGGTCTTTTACGAGATGGTGGCTGGGGACCGGCAGCATGGCCGCATGCCTGAGCCCAGGAGTCGCCGTGTCCGCCGTCCACCGTGAAGGCGCCTGTCAGCCCGCGGGTCAGGAGTGCGCCTGCCACCTGGTTGGGCGTGCGTCCGGCTCCCGGAGGGTGGTGCGTGTCTGGGCGCCAGTCCTCGCCCCCCGATCCAGGGTCAGGCTGGTGCTCGGGTCTGGGAAGGGTGTCACCGAGTCTGGCCAGGAGCAGGTGAGCCATCCGCGGTGCCGCCCCGCCTGGCAGAGGCGGCACCAAGCACCCCCAGGAAAAGCCGGCACCTCGGGCGCATCCGCCGGGTCGCAGCTTCGCACCGCGGGCAGCGAGTGGCATCTGGCTCCCATGTGGACGCTCTTGCAAAGCCTGGTTTCGCGTGTGCGACGGTGTCACCAGCACGGTCCTTTCTCCTCCCCTCCCCCCTTGCTTTATAAGGCTGGGTTTTGTATACTTGGTGCTGAATTAAATGTAGAAAAGGCTGCGTTTGTCACTCCTCGTTCACGGTCGTCGGGTAGAGTTTCCGCATCGCAGCACATACCTGTCTCTGCCGTGTGCAGGCTCCAGTGGAGAAGAGAACGAGAATTCTCACGTGAGGGTCCTCGAGGTCGTGTCCGGCTCGCACGGTGACACGTGACTGAACGGGGGCCACCGCTGCCGCCGAGTTTGCGCTTCACGCCGGCCGCCAGGCCGTTCTCGGGCGCGGTGGTCGCTGCTTTTGTTCACCCTTCTTTCCTCAGTAGCGGTTTCTCCAGCCACCGCGCCCCCCGCCCCCCGTGCGCCACAGGCGGCGAGGGGGGCACTCGTGTAAAGCGGGCTGCCATCCTGGGCTCGTGGGAGAAGGAAGGTTCTGGCGTCCAGGGATGGGGACGGGGGTGACGTGTGAGCTGGAGCTGTGGGGCTGGGCACATGTCATGTAGACGTGGCGGGGTGTTCGGGCAGGGGACAGGAGTGTGCAGGGCGTGTCCGGGTGGCTCTGGGAGGGGCGCTGGCCTTGGAGGCCCGTGCTGCAGGAAGGCTGGGTAAGTGGGAGGAGGGTCTCGTGCTTCCCTAGAGGCAGGCGACCGTGGGACTCTGGTCGACTCCCAGCCAGGGCACCTTTCTTGGGTTTTTTACCCATTTTTAGTGCTTTTGTTGGTTTTCTCTGAATATTTTGTAACGGAATAAATGTTTAGAGTCAGTATTTCGACGGGGTTGGTGAGCAGCGTCCTCCGTGTGTCTGAGAGGGCATGGGCCCAGCCTGTGGCTGGCGGGCCGGCAGCGGTGCGGGCCGGGTGCCACCTGTGCCCGCCGAGCTCGGGCTCCGGACGGGCGCGGCCGCGCAGGAGGAGCTGGCGACGGCTCCAGCCCGTGTTCGGCTGCAGTTTCAACCTGGATTGTCGCTGCCGCCCAGAACAGAGCCAGGCACGCAGAGGCTGTGGCCCCGGAGGCATCCGGAGGGCCGTCCCCACCCCCACGGTGAGGTTTTGTCCCCAGCTGCTGGCCTTCTCAGAATCCACGGTTCCCGGCCTTTGCTCAGGGCGCCACCGTGTGGACGAGGGAGCACTGGACAGCCACTGGCCCTGCCTCCCTGCCACCCGCCTGCCCGCCCGGCCACAGCGCCCCCTGCCAGCAGTCTCGGTCAGGGACACTGTCACCCGGGCTTTCTGGTTGCACTTGGTTGTCCTTTGTCAAGGGCTGATGCAGTGTCACGGTGACACGGTGTGAGGGGTCCTTCCTCCCGCGTCACCGGGGTGGTCCTGAAACCCTGCCTCCCACACACGGCCCTGCTGGGGATCACGAGCTCAGATGTGTCCTTTCTCTCCACAGTGTTCCCAACTCCTGCCCAGCCAGCCCCCGCGGGGCCGGCTCGTCCGGCTACCGCTTCGTCCAGAACGTGACCTCGGACCTGCAGCTGGCAGCAGAGTTCGCAGCGAAGGCTGCCTCGGAGCAGCAGGCAGACACGTCCGGAGGGGACAGCCCCAAGGTCTCGGCACTCACACCCTGGGGGGCGCCAGGGACCACGGTCGCGCTCTTTGCTCGTGGGCTGGCGGAGCGCCGTGCCCGTGGACGGTGCGCCCCACGCTGGCCTGCTCGCCACGCCGGCTCCGTCCACGCCTGCCTCTGCGAGGAACAACGGCGCCTCACACCTTTGTGTCTTAGTTCGGGCCCATCTAAACCTTTTTAAATAAATGTGTGGGAGAGCTGAAAAATTTCAGAATAAATTACGCCCTAAACCTAACTTTCCATGAGGTGGAAACGCTCTGTCCCCACGGGCTGCGGCAGGCGCAGTCCCCGGGGCTGGGCTGGGGGGACAGCTCCCGACCGTCCCCCCCGGAAGGCGGCGGGCAGGGGGTGGCACTCGGGAGCGGGCCTTGCGCTCAGCCGCACTGTCTGTCGGCCTCAGGACGAGTCGAAGCCGCCGTACTCCTACGCGCAGCTGATCGTGCAAGCCATCTCCTCCGCCCAGGACCGGCAGCTGACACTAAGCGGCATCTACGCCCACATCACCAAGCATTACCCATACTACAGGACGGCCGACAAGGGCTGGCAGGTGAGGTCGGCCCTGGGGGCCCGGACGGAGCCGCTTCCATAGAACGAGAAACCCTTTAAGACACACAGGGAATTTGGTGCAAGCTGGAGCTGGGCACCCTCCCCGGCCCCAGCTTTGTCCATGGAGACGGGTAGAGGTGGATTTTGATAGAACTACCTGTGCCTGTGCACTGCCCCGTTGCACAGTGCCCCGGGCGGCTTGCCGGGAGCCCCTGGGCTCCTGTCACCTTTGGTCTCGCGTGTGCTGGGTCCTGATGTCGGGTGGGTTGGGATTTGTTTTCTGATTTGCTAACGATTGGTGACGATCTCTGCTTGCCTGCAGAATTCTATCCGACACAACCTCTCCTTGAACCGCTACTTTATTAAAGTCCCTCGGTCCCAAGAGGAGCCCGGGAAGGGGTCCTTTTGGCGAATAGACCCCGCCTCAGAAGCCAAGCTCGTGGACCAGGCCTTCCGGAAGCGGAGGCAGAGGGGCGTCTCCTGCTTCCGCACCCCCTTCGGGCCTCTGTCGTCCAGGTGAGCCTCCGTGCCGGGAGCAGCTTCCCCAGGTGCCCCCTGATGTTTTTGGAGAGAGAGGACGTGTCAGGGCCGAGGAGCTTCAGCAGTGAAGTCGTCAGCAGCTGGCTGCCCCTCTGCCCCGTCCGTCCTTAGCAGCTGAGCTACCCGCACGGTGGGCGTGGCATCTGAGAACGGGCGGGGTAGGGTCGGGGTGGCTGGAGTGACTCTCGGGGCGTCAGGCTTTCTGCTGGAGGGACGCGGTGCTCAGCTGCCCTCCCTGGTGGACGGCGCACTGCGTCTCGGGAGGGGCAGACGGGAGCTGAGCTCGGACAGACTGCCAGCAGCAAAGCCGGGGTCGGGATGGGCCCCCCACACCCCGCTCACACCGCCGGCCCCGGCCCAGGCCTCTCTTGCTCCACCTGCGTGTGACCAGCACAGTCCAGGGAGGCCCACGCCTCCTGTGGCCAGGCGGTCTCGCCAGGGCCACCGATCTCGGGAGAAAGTGCACGGCGACGGGGAGGTGCTCTCAGGAGTTCCCGCACGTGGAAGGAGACGGTGGCGCCTGGTGCGCCCCCTCCCCGGGCTGCTTCCAGCTCGATTCCCTGAGCGACGGCTGCGACAGCTCGGAGAAGAACTCCGCTGTGGCGTCTGTCTCGGGTTCTCACGTGTCTAGTCAGAGCAGAAATTGGAGCAAAGCGAATTGTTCGTGTGGGTAAGGTCGGAATTCAAAAGTTTTCGTGCCATTCGGAGTGTTCCCGCCGAGCTCGGGTCGTCCAGAGCGGCGTGCTGCTTGAGTAGGAGTGTGGAGAGATCTCCCAAGCTGCCGAGTTTGCTGGGGCCGCCACGACCCAGCGCCACAGACTTGGCCGCTCAGACGACAGAAATTTATCCTTGGACAGTTGTGGAGCCGGAAGTCTGAGGCCAGGCGTGGGCAGGGGTTCCCTCTGTGGCCGTGAGGGGGTCTGCCTGCGGCCTCGCCCCGCCCCTGGGGCTTCGCTGGCCGTCTCTGAAGTCCCGCGGCTCGTCGACGCGTCGCCCCGACCTCCGCCTTCGTCCTCACGCCGCGTTCTCTGCGTGCGCATCACTGGATTAAGGCCCCCCCCACTGACCTCATCTCGCTTGACCAGCTGTGTGAGGGTCTCCGCACAACCCCGTCACTCCGGCCTGAGCGCGGGGGCCGCCGGGCGGGCACCCAGGCAGACGAGCGAGCCAAGGGAGGTGGAGCAGCAGCGGCGGGCCAGACCTCAGGGAGAGGAGGGGCGAGAGGGCCAGGTCCCCGCGGGAGACCATGGCGGCGCGGCGAGTGCCGCCCGCCCAGCGGGAGCCGGTCGAGGCACAGAAGGAAGGCGGCTCCCAGCTGCGTCGGCAGAGCCCCGTGCCTGCCTCTGGGTCCGCGTTGGTCCCGTGCGTGTTCGGGGGGCACGGGGACAGCGCGTCCTCGTGGTGCGTGTGCCCGCCGGGCGGTCCCCTGAGCAGACGGCCCGGGCGGGCGGGCGCTGCAGGGGACGTCGTGGTGCGAGGCAGCCGTGCGGCTCGGCAGGCGTCACCGGGGCCGGCCCGCGGGGGGCGTGCTCCGTGCCCTGCGCACAGCTGGTCCTGGGGGGGGGGGCGTCCAGGACGTCCGTGCTGCCCCACAGAGCCGCGCTCTGTGACGGGAGACGAGTGCAGCGCGCGGCCCCCTCCCCTGGGCTGCGCTGCTGCCGGGATCGTCAGTGGTGCGTCGGCACCGGCGAGCCCCCGTGAGGACGGGTGCGCTGGGGAGCGGGGGAGGCCCGCGCGTGGGCTGGGGTGCCCCGGCGCCCCGCGCCGTGAGGTCGCCTGTCGTTTCTCAGTGTCTGCTCACCTCGCCTCTGTGGTCTCGTCTCTTCCAGGAGTGCTCCGGCGTCACCCACGCACCCTGGGCTGATGTCCCCTCGGTCCAGTGGCCTGCAGACTCCGGAGTGCCTGTCTCGGGAGGGCTCCCCCATCCCACACGACCCCGACTTTGGGTCGAAGCTGGCGTCTGTCCCCGAGTACCGGTATTCCCAGAGCGCGCCCGGTAAGAGCGGCTTCGCCCTTCGCTCCGCCGTGGCGGGCCCCGGGCTCGGCCGGCAGGGCTGCCGGAGCGACCGCCGACCTCGCGCCCCTTCTCCGTGCAGGCTCCCCCGTCAGCGCCCAGCCCGTGGTCATGGCCGTGCCCCCCCGACCTCCCAGTCTCGTGGCCAAGCCCGTGGCCTACATGCCAGCCTCCATAGTGACGGCACAGCCGCCCTCCGGCCACGCGATCCACGTCGTGCAGCAGGCGCCCCCAGTCACCATGCTCAGGGTGGTCACCTCCTCCGCCAGCTCCGCCAACGGGTACATCCTCGCCAGCCAGGCCTCGGCAGGGGGCGCCCACGAGGCGGCAGGCACCGCCGTGCTGGACCTCGGCAGCGAGGCGAGAGGTAACATGGCCACGTGGTCATTCGGCTGAGCGTCCGGGAGGTCAGGCCGTTGGCCTCGAGGGGCCTCAGGGGCTGCAGAGCCCAGGTGTCGGGGGCACGGGGCGATGGCTCTCAGGCTGCTGCCCCTCCCCCCGCTGCTGGTTTTTTAGTCAACGCTAGCTGTCCTCCGAAACGTGTTCCTCACGTGCTAGTGCCTTCGGGGAGGAGGGGGCCTGAACCTGGAACCTGGAGAGTGAGTCCTCAAGCCCCCAGCGAGAAGTCCTTGGAAGTCATTAAAATTGAAAAATAGAGTCTTGAATTAGAAAGCTGGATCCCATGGACTTGGTGGGGTGAATGGTGAGGATGCAGCTGCCCCCTCACAGGCCCTCGCGGGGGTCCCTGGAGTGAAACGGCTGCTCCCAGCCTCGCTCACCCCCAGAGGCTGGGCGCAGCGTCATGTCTAATGGACTAAGTTATGGCCCCAAGCGCAAATCGCTTCATCCCAAATAACATATTTTCTTTCTCCAATTACACTTGGATTGATTACAGTTTAAGGTATTTACATTTATTACTAAAAACCCTATTGTTTTTTGGTCATTTCAAAACTTAGCTTGTCAGTGGGATTTTTTTCTTGAGAACCAACAGTGTTTTCCTAGCGTTAGTGCTTAAAAGCCACGAGTCACGTCCCCATTGGCAGCCATCCTGCCGAGCACAGGTGACAGCCGGCCCCGGCCGCCAGGTTCTGATGCACTTCCTGCCCGCAGGCTTGGAGGAGAAGCCCACCATCGCCTTCGCCACCATCCCCACCGCCAGCAGGGTCATCCAGACGGTGGCCAGCCAGATGGCCCCGGGGGTCCCCGGACACACGGTCACCATCCTGCAGCCAGCCACCCCGGTGACCATCGGGCAGCACCATCTCCCAGTCCGGGCCGTCACTCAGAACGGAAAGCACTCTGTCCCCATGAACAGTTTGGCCAGCAGCGCTTACGGTGAGGCCCTGCCGACCTCCGCACGCCCGTCTTAGTGTGCGTGGCAGGACCCTGTTGCCCACGGACCAGTCCAGTGGCCGGTGCAGTCAGTGTGTTAGCGCCCGCCGTGCTCCGGCCCTGTGCCAGCGCCAAGGAAGGAGCGAAGTCCCCACAGCGCCGCGCTCACGGCCCGAGGTCCCGGAGGGCGTCAAACAAGAGCAGGCAGTGGTTTCAGTTGTCAGGCGGGTGGCATTTGTCAGTGACTTACTTGCCTGAGGTGAGGGTGGGAGCCGTCGGGGTCCCTAGAGGATCCACAGGGAGAAGTAAGAGCAAGGAGGACGCTGAAGGGGACCGGGGACAGTGCCCTCTCGAACAGAGAGGGGCAAGGGCCAGCTGGAGTGGGGGCTGGCGCAGGCTGGCACCCCAGGGCCGCCGGTAGCTTTAGCCGGAAGTGCCGGGGGGGGGGCCGGTTCCGGTGTGGCTACTTGGGCTGTATCAGAACAAGCCAGGTCCTGACCAGGGTCCCAACGTCACTCTCTCCCCTCGCCCCCAGCCCTCACAAGCCCCCTGCAGCTCCTCGCCACCCAGGCCAGCTCGTCGACACCGGTGGTGGTCACCCGCGTGTGTGAGGAACCTGGGCCCGAGGAACCAGCAGCAGCGGCCAGCACCACCACCCCGGCCAGCTCCGCCCCTTCCACTGGGGAACCCGAAGTCAAAAGGTCCCGGTTGGAGGAGCCCAGTGGGACTGTGCCCAGTGTGATCACGGCGGCCGGCCCGCAGGGGCCCGGGACCGGGGAGTGACGTCGCCCACGTGGAGGTGGAGTGGGACACACGCCAAAAGGATTCTGGAGCTGACGCCGCCGCCGCCCCGGCCGTGAGGCGGCAGCTCCACGCGGACCGGAGCCCGGCGCCCAGCGGGCAGGGCGGCCTCCGTCCACCTGCCCCTGGACACGCTCGCCCCCCGTCATCTGTCTCCTGCCCCCGCTACAGTCTAAAACAAAAACACATAAACACGTCAGACAGCTGATTGTATGATTCTGGGAATTCTTTTGTTTTTATTTCTTCTCCCTTAGCACTGTCTTTCCTCGCTGGCCCTTCGCACGGGCGTCAGGGCGAGGCTGGCTCCGCGTATCCAGGAACGGTTCCCGGCCCCAAGCAGAAGCAAGACTCCCAGAGCAGCCTTCGCCCCCGGACGACTGGACAGCAACGCCACTTGGCGCAGACAGGCCTTCCGCGGAAGGGCACAGATCAGCCCTGTTTGTCGTTCGCTGGGAACGGGCCAGAGAAAGGCGAGAACTGTCAGGTTTCAGACTGTTCCGTGACATCTCCTCCCCAAAACAGTGACACAGAAGGCACCAGATTGGCATTAATTGGTGGGGAGAGGTCTCGCTTGGCTTCGGACCCCAGATACTTCTTGTTTTGTTGAAACGTGGAGTGTGGCTTCGTCACAGACCTGAGGCGCACACGACAGGGAGCGTCTGTTTCGAGGTGTTCATCTGCAGGTGGTGGAACAGCTGTCGGCCTGCGGGTCTCCGGGCAGCGCGGACCGGCCGCCCCGTCTGCTGACTGCAGGAGAGGTCGCCAGCTTCCCGCATGGGCGCTCGAGGCGGAAGCCCTGCGGCGACAGCTCAGAGCTGCAGCACCCTCCCCACGGCGCCAGCCGCACCTTCGCGGGGCCTGGAAGTCGGGCAGCTGGGGCTCCGGGGGACGGAGGTCACCTAGCCACCAGGCGGACGCTCACGGACGCGTTGCTCCAAGAACGGAAGGACGAGCCCTGTGCCCTGACGCCCCGGCCCACGCAGCACCGAGCACACCGCTCACACCGCTCCGCCGCGTCCTCGCCACCCAGGCCCGGCTGCTGTGCCGAGTCGCAGCCGTCCCCTCCGGCCCAGCACCAGGGCCCAGCGCCCGCTGACTCTGCTGGTCTCGTGTGACGTGGCGAGAGCCGCGGGCAGTGCGCTCTGGCCGGTGGCTCCGGCTTGCCTGAGGAGGGACCCTGTGCCACTGGGCACCGTCACCGGAGCAAGCGGCCTGAGCCGCCCGGTCGCCACCCGGTGCGCGTCAGGCTGGCGTCCTGCAGCTTTCTCAGGAACGATCCCAGGAAGCGGTAAGTGTGTCTCTGTGGAAAGTGACTCTGACCGCCGCTGACGCCCGCGTTGGTTCTGACTGCTCGGGACTCGGAGGCGGCCTGTCCTCGGCACGGCGTCTCGCCCGCAGAGCCGCCCGCTCTTCCCCGAGCCCCGGGGAGCCGCCCAGACACCCGCAGCTTCCGTGGTCACCGAGAAGAGCCGCGGACAGGAGCCAGCGCAGAGGGAAGGGGACGGGGGCCCGGTTCCGAGGCCGTGCGGGCAGCAGTGCCTCGTGTGCCGGGCGTGACCCGGCTGCGGCGGAGCCCGTCGGCGGGCGGGGTCGGGGCGACCAGCTCCGTCCCGCTACACACACAGCCGCCGCCGTCGGTCTCTGGGGACGAGTGCAGAGCGTCCCCAGCCCCCCCTCCCGCGTGGACGGGACAGACACCTGTTCTGTGCTCCTGAGCCCCAAACCAGCCGTCTCTGTGGCACCAAGCTCACCTGGGAGACAAGCTCTTTGTGGAGCGCACACCTGCTGCCTTCGGCGAGGACGCGGCCGGCCGGCGCGCGGTCCTCAGACGCAGTTACCGTCGGCGCTGGGGAGCATGCTCCGTCCCTGGCTGACGTGTTGTCATTTCACCTCAACTCTCTTCACGCAGCGGCTGGCGTGCACTTGGGCAGCACCAGTGCCTTGGGCTGAGGCAGGTTCGGTGTGTCTGGGCCTCACCTTTGAGGGTCTGTAACAAGGGGCTCTGGGGTCACCTGCTGCTTACCCCTTAATCCAGCTGCACGTGGGCTCCTTCTCGGGTAGGTACCTTTGCTCGTGGGCCAGCGTGACTGCCACAGGTTTGCCGCCTTGGGGAGGTGGCACGGTCTGCTGAGACAGACAGGGCCATTGGCCACAGCGTGTCATCGTCAGGTGTTTGCCTGACCCAGTCGGTCTGGCTCTGACCTTTTCTTGTCCTGACTTTTGAGGTGTTTTGGTTTTCTGTCCATGTTCAGTGCTGACGCCGCTACAGGGGACGAGGTTCAGGAGAAGGGAGTGGGGGCAAGGACGGAATGTCAGGGACATGCTGCCACGTGGGAAGCTTGGGCCTTTTCAGCTCCTGCGAACTGGGAACGGGGGGCTCTGTGGGGACAGCTCAGACTGCAGGCAGGGCCGGGAGAGGCGGGCGCGCCCCCAGACACCGCGTCCCTGGACGGGTTTTGGTCATCCGACCAGACAGCCTGCTGGTGCAGCCAGCACTGTCCTAGGTCCAGCAGCCAGAGGCCCAGGATGGCGGTGCCCCAAGGAGGTGCACACCCGGTTGCCTCAGCTGACCAAGCGATGGTGTCCCCCAAAACTCATCGATGAGAGTGGGAGTGCCAGGCCACAAGTGACTGGCGGGCCCTGGCCCTCAGAGTCTGGCGGCCTGTGACCTACCACGGGGTGGGCTGCCCCCAGCCAGGGCCGGGGAGAGCGAGAGCAAGTCCATCGAGTCACTGCGGCCTCGGGTCTGAGAACCTGCTCCTCGTCCCGTAAAGAGGGGGCGGCTTCGCGGCCACAGCTCCCGCCCCCTGCACCCTGCTTGACGGACGGCCACAGCGACCAGCGCCAAACGCAGGGCGCTCGCTCTGCGCGGGGAGGCGGTCGCAGAGGTAGCTGTGGGTGAGCGGCCGAGCGTCTCCCACCGAGACCGCGGACGCCTGTCCTGAGGCCCCCCCGCCGGAGGCACTCGCTCCGGTGCCAGCGTCGCCCGTCGGGCAGGGGCCGGGGCTCCCGTCCCTGCCGTCACCGCGTGCCCCCACTTACCGAGCTCTCCCGGGCAGCGCCTTCGAGGGGCTGCCCAGATCCCCCTGCCCCCTCCTCGCGGGCCTCACGGGTTTCCTCCCCAGTCTGCTTTGTTCGTATTGGGGGTTTGTTGTTTGCATTTTCTTTTTTCCTCTGTTTAAGAGCCAAGCCAAAGGAAAAAGGTGAAAGCGGATTTCTGAGTCACTAAATTGAGAATTCAGTGACTCTCAGCTCAGAGGAAATGCAGAGCCTCCCGCAGCCAGAGGGCGGAGGCCTCACTGATGCCCAGGCTGCCCAGATGGTGGCCACTGGGCTCCTGGCCCCTTTCCCGTACCTCCCCGGTCCTGGAGAAAGCTTGGTGTGGGGTCACAGGTGTCGTTCAGCTAATGCTCTTGCTTCTGCCGACAGAGTTCTGTGCTGGGCTGTGCGTCCGTCCGCAGAGGGGGTCGTGACAGCTCTGTCTCCGGACAGAAGCCCCGTGGCTGCTAATCCAGAGCGCAGAGGGAGGGGAAAGCTGTTCTTTGGCTCTGGGGTCAGTGTCTCACTTCCTAGAGGCAAGAGCAGGCCGCGCTTAGAAAACGAAAGCGTGGTCGACCGTGAGTGTCCGAGCAGAAAGGGGCTTGCAGCGTGGAGGTCAGCGCGGGCGACGGTGGCCGAGGCTCTTCCCCGAAAGCCTCAAGCTCTGCTTTGCCCCTGGGTGACGTCAGGAACGGACTGTCACCGTCTTGGGGTTCACAGCGCACCGGCTGCTGCCCCCCGTCCCCGAGGGCTCGCAGCCCCCCAGGGAGGCCCCAGGGCGGCCACACGTGCGCTGCCTCCGTCGACGCCGAGTCTAGAATAAGTTACCAAAAACGATGGTGAGGCTCTACCAGGGAAAGAGCCCCGTCCACTCGGGGCCGCACCGCGGCCACCGCCCCGGGTCGGGGCGCTCCCGCTGCCTCTCACGGCCCGATACCTCTGCCTGGAAGCAATACTGTTTAATAAGAATAATTTAAATATTCAGACGTGCTGCTATGAAGATGGGATTGGCGTTCAGGTGGCCCCATGGACGGTGGCTCTGAGGCGAGGACAGAATCCAGCCACAAGGACGGTCCCCAACTCAGTTTCTGTCCTTTACGTTCAGACTGCTTACCTGTCCTTTACAGACTCCTTTCCTTCTGTGAGCTCCTTCCTCGAGGCCTGTTTTCCGCATTAAGGTTTGAACCCGCCCCGGATGCGGCTCCTCCCCGCACGCCCCGCTCCAGGGTGGGCTCGGGCGTCTGCTCCTCGCCTGTTCCTCTCAGTATCGAAAGCTGCTACCTTGGGTGTCGGAGAGGGCCTGCGTCAGTGCCTGCGGGACGTCTTGGCACCGCAGCCCGTGCGGGGTGACGAGTGGTGCCATCCCCCTTGGCCTGTGGCTTGGGGTCTGCCTGGCGTGCGGGCGTTCTGTGTGTGTGAGGGTCCTAGCACACTGTCGTCCTGTTCCCACAGCTGCTTCCTCTCCTCCCCGTAGCCCAACCCCGGGAATCACAGCTGCTTCAAAGAGTGAGATCTGGGGGTACGACCCTCTGACCTAAAATGAAAAGTAGGCCCATTTCGCTGACTGTGTTTCGGGAAAGTAGTTTTAAGGTAAAAGGAAATGTCACTCGCCGAGCTGCCTTCTTCCCCGCAGGCTGCACAGGCCTGTTTGCGGGGTGTCCCAGCTGAGGGCTCTTTCTGGCCTCATCTCGGCCCCCCTTTCCCATCCCGTTTCCCCCCCACCTGCCCACACCACGTCCGGAAGGGGGCCGGCATGGAGGGGCCAGGACCCAGGCTGCTGCCCCACCGGCCAGGCCAGCCGAGCAGGGTCCCTGGGCATAACTGGGGGCGCCGCCTGGTGGGGCCATACTGGGTCCCCCTAGGGGTTGTGAGAAGGTTCGCGGGCACCAGGCAGTTACACAGGTGGCAGGGCAGGAGGGTCCACGTCTCCATTTGACGGGCCTCGCCCTGCTTCGTCACATCAGACTGAATGTGTGTGCCAGCTGCTCGCTGTTTGGGGAGCTTCTGCCCTGAGCAGCGGGACTGTCCCCGGAATGCTCAGCCCCCGGCTGGCGACAGGACTCCCTCTTGCGGGTGAGCAGTGTCAGGAGAAAGACTCAACGTGCACCACGGCTCTGCCTGCCCCCGGACGAGCGGCTGCATCGCATTTTCACGCAGGACTGAAACGAAAACCTCTTGGGATTTGTGAGCCTGGGGTCATCCATGTTGGCTGCTCACGACTCTAGAAGAGAGCTAAGGGAGCGACCACTTTGGTTGTACGCATCCCTGTTCCCCAGGGAGAAACCCCAAAGGTGTCGTTCATTCTCTGCCGCCCGCTTGTCAAAATTCTGGGGGCCAGGGTGAGGCAGCAAACACGTCGCTTGACTTCGGTTTACCAGGCGGATGCTGGCTGCCCTGGGCCCCCGCAGCCCCTACCCACCCACCCCGATGAGCTGGCGTCTGCATGTCAGTTTCTCCAGGTTTTCATCTCCCAGTCACCTCCAAGGGTGACCAAGGAGACACTCTCACCTTTCTGCTGAAATAAAGTCAGAAGAATCCTGGCTCGCCATTCTTTATTCAAGTTATCTCTTCTGGAATAGTTTGCTAATCTGATTTATCAAAATGTTTATTGATAGTTTACTCTGTGTCAGGCACAATAAAAAGTACAGGGGAGGCCAGGCCTGAGAGGGACAGAGCCAGTTAGACCTGCGACACACCCTGGTTGATGTTTCAGTGGTCCAGTGCATTAAAAAGATGCTGTGCTTTTTTTTATACAAAGAATTTTCTTCCCCTCAGTAGCTAGGACTTGCTCTTCTGAGCCCCAAGGAGCGTGGCGGCTGAGCTGGGGTGACGTCTGTGACTGAATAGATCCCCCTGCATGATCTACAGGGTGTTAAACTGAGCCTGTGGCCTCTTACGCTCTTAGCCTCTGCATTTTGGGGTTAACTGGTCCAGACTTTTGTTTTTAATCAGTAAAAATGGAATTTGAAACCGAAATGTTAAGCTTGGCCCTGCCCTCTGCCCTGATGCACGTTAATTTACATGCTCAAGTTCTCTCAGGATGGGGGTGGGGGGCCACAGCGCGCGTCCCGGATTCTCACCTCGGCCAAGCAGCTGGTGCGTGGGGGGAGGGGGGTTTGAACCCAATACTGAGATGATTTTTCCTATCTGACCATGATTCTCCTGTAAAGATAATTTGGGGGGTGGGTGCTTTTAGGGGTGTGCGTGTGTGTGTGTGCGTGTGTGTGTGAGCGTGGGTAATTTTTTTTTACAGTGGCTGTCTAAAGTATTTTTTACAATATGTTTAATAATCAGTGCTTTAAAAAGCAGTGGTATCCTATAAAGTGGAAATTTAGGTTCTAGAGCCTTGGATGTGAAGTTGAGGTCATATTGCAGTGTTTCACCTGTAAGTAAAATCTAGTCTGGGAAACCCAGGAAGGCTCGCAGACACCCCGGCACGGTGGCGAGAGGCCAGCGCCACCAGGAAAGACCAGAGACCCACAGCGGCCGGGCCAGCCTGCGTTTCCATTTCAAATGGGATACAGTATTTTTTTAATAAGGAGCCATACTTTTTTTTAAAAGTTTGAGATCTGAATGTGATTTCTAATTGTATCAGACGTTAATGTTTTAAAGCTATAACAAAGTTTAAAATTTCTACTTTTTGTTTTTCATTTATTTTAACTGTCCTTTTATCTATTAAATTGTTGTATGTGGATGGGGAAGTTTTGTTTCTCCTCTTAGCATTTGTTTCTATAACCAGAAATAAAATTATATATTAAAGAAATGACACGGAGACTCTGTATGGTCCTGTGGGTGAGTGGCTACTGAGGGACAGACGGGCAGATGGCCTTCTGCTCCCCGACCCTGAGGGGTCATTCCTGAATAGAACAGCCATGCTTTCCCCCTTCGTCCTTGGTGGCTCGCTCGTGGGAAGAAGCAAACACAAAGGCCATGAAGGCCCTCATGACTTCCTGGACTCGCCAACCCGTGAGTTCCCTGAATGCCATGTCCACAGGGACGCAGAGAACGCAGCCTGCCTGCTCCCAGGTGCCCACGGCTGCCGCGGTGGGTCCTCGCGCCCACCGGAAGCAGCCCCCGAGCGGATGCGCTAGGCCCTTCTTGCCAGCTCTTACACAAGATTCTCGGCCCCTTCATGCTGCTTGTCTCTGGCCTCACTTGTTCTAGGTGGTCGGGCATGGGCTCTGCAGTCAGATGGACTTGGGTTCAAGTCCAGCCAGGGAACTTGACCCTGCGAGAAGCTCCATTTCTTCACCCCTACCTCACAGTGTTCTGTGGGTTCAGTGACATAATTAATGCATGTCATTGGCTGTGGCTTCTCAGTGCCTGCCACATTCACACATCGTTATAAGATGCATGGGTGTTTTCCCACAGACCGCTGACTTGGGATTTAATTAAAAATGAGTGTGTGTCACAAATAACATCGTTTGTCAAGGTTCTCAGCCACACTCGAAACTTGACCTCTGTGTCGCGTGGCCTGAGACACCACATTCCCTTAGATCTCGTCCCACTTCTGGAGCCATTCCTCAGCTGGCAGGGGACAGAGTGGCTACGAAAACTGACCCAGAGTCCACGCACTGGGTCAGCCCCTCCACGCGCAGGGCTGTGACCTTGGGTCCTTTAAGCCACTTTTCAGCTTCAGACAACTCATCGGATGGTGAGAAAACTCAGATTTGTCCCTCGGGTCGGATGAGGTCACTGCTGCACGGTGCTGGCACGCAGCAGCTGTCCGTAAACACTGCATGTAACTGAGTTCCCTTGGCCAGTTTCCTTCCTTCCTTCTTCAGTTCCTTGGGGCTCCTGGGGTGCCCACCTCACTCTCCCTGCTCCCTGGGCCGTGGCGCTCATGGCCTCACCATGGCAGGCACCCACCTCCTTGTCCTTGGCACCGGTCGCCCTGAGCACCTCCAGCTGGGTGCCATCGGGGCATCTCAAAACCACCGAGTCCGGAACTCCCACAGGTGAGAGCCCAGTCCAGCCTCCCTCCATCCCCCTCCTGCCCTCCGTTTACTTCCCTCCTCACTGCTTATCCCTTCGGGCTCCCTCCCCCGACCCTACCCAAAGAATATCTGCCTCTCCCACTGCGTGATTATCTGCTTCATCTTCTCTCCCTAGCATGTGTCACTACTAGGCTTCTGCATGTGTTCGTATGTTTTTGATAATTGGCTTGTTGGCTGTAAATTCCATGAGGGCAGGGGCTTGGCCTCTCTTCCCCATAACCCAAAACAGTGTGTAGCACAGCCTGGGCACTCAGCCATTGCTTGTTCATTGAATAAGTCCACAAACTTCCGTGCCCTCCCCCGCACCAATGCCCAGTGAACCTGTGCCACCCGGTAAACCAGAAACCTGCTGTTGCCTTTGACTTCTCCATGTTCCTCCTGCTGCCCCCAAATGCATCAATCACCAGGTCCTACAAATCCTACCCCCGAGTGGTTACCGAATCTGCCCACTTCTCCATCCTCATGGCTTTCGCCCAGCTGGGGCAAACTTTCTCCTGCACCAAGCCTCCCCGTTTCCCATCCCCTCCCCACCATCCATTCTCTGTCTGGCTGCCAAATATGAGGCTCCCCCTCAGGTGCACTTCAGCCACAGGAAGCCTTCAGTACCTTCAGCTAGGCCTGCCCCGCCCCACCCCTTCATCTGACGCCCTCCGGGCTCACCTTAGGCTCCATTCCCTCCAGAAGCCTTCCTCCTACAGGCCCCTGCCCAGTGTAGGCTGCAACAGCATTTACCACCCTGCTTGTCACCGCCAGGCAGTCTGCAGGGTAAAAATACTGTAGCCAACACATTTTAGAATTACTAGAAATTGACTCCCTCTTTGAGCCTGTTGCCTCATCTGTAAAACAGAGATACCGATAGCCTCTGTTAAGGTAGGGATTGAGTGAGATATTTTAAATCAGCACGTACAGCCTATGATAGGTGCTCAATAAGTGGAAGCTTTAAGAAGAAGAAAAATAAACCTGCCAAGTGCTGTAGCTGCTCCTTGCCAACTGCTGGACACAAATCCAGCCCGCAAGCCGCAGGGTTTGTGTAATATTTTCAGGTGTACAGAGCACAGAACCCGCACACAACGGCGCTGTGTTTATGAAACCACCTGGAATTGGGGCAACGGCGCCTGGGCGCCCAGCGTCCATCGGGAGCTGTCTCGAGGCCCGGAGCGCGGGGACCTCGGGCTCCAGGGTGCCGAGGTGTCGGGGTCCTGGGCTCCCCAGACCCCGAAGGCGCTCAAGAGCCGAACCCTACCCGCGGTTAGAGCGCAGACGGCCCCGCCCCGCCCCCGAGAAGCTCCTGCAAAGCCCATTGGTCGGCAGCTGTCCGCCTTAGCCACGTGATGCCCCACGTGATGCGTCATGTGACGCGACCCGGAAGCCCGCGAGGCTACGAGCTGGGGCTGGTGGAGCGCGAGCGACTGGAGCGCGCGGGCCGCGTCTCTCCACGGCGCTGGCGGCGGGATGTTCACGGCGGGGGCGGAGAGTCTGCTCCGCCAGGCCAGGTGCCCGCACCTTTCCCTCGGGGCGCCTGGTGGTAGGGTTCAGAGCGGGGCTTGGGCGCGGCGACTTCAAGGAGCCGGTCTGGACCCGCTTTAGAGACTCGGGGGAGGGGAGGCCGCGCTGGCCGGGCCCGGGGTGAGGAGGCCTGGGGAGAGTGAAGTTGGTCCCGGGGGAGGTGGCAGGTGAGCAGCGTTTTGAAGAATGAATGGGAAAAAAGTGGGGCGGGACCCCGCAGACTGGCCTAACGCCAGCCGGAAGTGGGGTAGCCAGAAGCTGTCATGCTCCAGAGTCATGAGCACGAAGCCACAAAGAGACTGGAAAGCCTGCTGGGATGGCGCTGTGGCGAACTCAGGAGTTTGGGGCCATCCGAGGGCTTTGTGGGGCCATGGAATGTGTGATTTAGGAAGATGCTCTTCTGCGGGTGCAGTGGGTGGGCTGAGAAATTACCCATCATCTTCGCCTGGAAGTGGCTCTGGACTCCCACTAACCAGTCGGTAGCCCCTTCCTCACTAACTGACCAGTCATAGGAGACAGCAGAATGTGTAGGCTAGAACTGAAACCCCGGCCCATCAGTCTAAGGCTTGATGCTACCTGTGTGCAAAAAAGAAAATGCCACCAGAATCACAAGCTCATGGTAAACTTAAAACAACAACAACAACAACAACAACAACAACTAGAGTTTTGAGCGGGACCACTTGGTGGAAAAGATTAGGATGTTTGAGGTGGCTGTGATTATAGTGAAGCAAGACCTTGAATGCAGATTAGGTTCTAAAGGCTCTAAAGGCTGTGAACAGGGCAAAAATCTACGGTGAAAATAACCCTCGAAAATCTGCAAGAAAGTGCATCGTGGATTTGCAGCCCCATCCCCCAATAAGTCCAGCAGAACCTATATTTCTTTCAATATTGAATGGATATTCCAGTATTCTAATTCAAGTTTCAATATTCTAGTTCAAGTTCACTTGAATTTAAGGGCTGTATTAAATTATAATAGATATCTTTAAATCCTACCATTTCATTCAGCATGAGGCATGTTCATCGCAAAAGTCTTGCCATGAGAACCAAGACCCACTCAGAACTTTGTTGCATTTAGCTCTCCTGGCTCACCTTAATACTTAAGGATACAGATTTGTGGAACAAAAGGCAGAATGACTATCCCTCACTATTTAAATTCTTATTTCTTTGTCTTGGGTGGGTGGGCAGATTGAGGGTAGTGTGTATTTAAATATCCATAAGTAAAATGTACAAGTTATACAGTTTCTCTCGACTAGGGTTTGAGGAAAGTTAGTAACTATCAATGAAGTCTTAATAGCTTTCAGTACGTTTTACTTTAAGTGTGGGATTTTGGGTGGTACTTGATATCACTGAAGTTTGGGAGTTAGGATTTGGAGTGAATGTTAATTTCCAATGTTTTCAAGGGCGGAAAGCAAGTATGGAAAAGGTTATCAGAAGCATCTCTTGTAAGCTGAAGAAGGGGTGAAGGAAGTGGATTGGGGTTGGGGATAAATGGAGGGAGGTATGCAGCGAGGTCAGGGGGTTCTTCAGAAGGACAACTAACCAGAAGCTTGGGGTGAGTGAGGAGTTAACCAGTGAGGGAAGAAGTCAAGGGTAGAGGCCCTGTGCAGAGGGTCAGAAGCAAGAGGAGAAAGGACTTGCCCGCTTAAAGGAGTAAGGCGGGGCCAGGGCCTGTGCGCGTTCTCAGCGCATGCAGGGGTTCAGGGTTAAAGGCAGTGGCGGAGAACTCATTGGTATTTGTCTGCCAGTCTTTTAGTAAGAACAGGAAACACAAGAAGCTGTCGCAGGACCCCACCTTCATGTGTTCATCAAACCTTGTCAAAGAAGGTTCTAGATTCCGGAGCTCAAACATCCGAAGAGTCCAGAATAGGTTTAGTGGACTTCAGTCATGGCTTTGGGGGTGGCACCCAGGGAGGTCACAGCGCAGAGGGGGCCTCCTCCAAGAGTCCCCCAGAAGTCCCTAATATGGTGACTCATTGGCATTTTACCTTTTCTTGCTTTTTGGACTGAAATAAAAACTAAAAACAGGTTTCCATCTTGAGACTGTTCAATATGTTACATGTTGACATGCTCAATAAATATTTTTAATTCATTAACGAATTAAGTATTAGAGTAAGGAACTATAGTAGGCTTACCTTACAAGTGTCATAAAATTTGCCCTTTAATATATTAAATTTAACTCCCATTCCCAGAAGTTAAAGGCTCATTGAAGGACTCTTGAAAAGCAACTTATTTCAGATTAAATCTCCCTTTTGACTCCTAAACCCGACTGGTTTTAGTTGTTTTGTTCCTGGAACCACAAAATCTGAGTGTGTGGAGTCCTCATTAATAATGTGTGCTGTCCTTGTAAACTGTGGAGGTGGCGGTCTCCCCAGCAGGGGGGCAGGAGTGGCCCGTGGGTGGCCAAGTCCCAGGGAGAGGAACCAAGTCGGGGAACCAGTCAGCTCATTTGTCACGAGTGGTGGTGTGGATGGTGGGGTTATCGTCCTGTGATGCCCAGGTTTCTCTTTACTCAGTGGAGGTTTTCCCCACGGCCACCAGTCGTTCCGTCCCAGCTCAGGGTGGCGTTTCTGAGTCCCTCGACCAGGTGTCTTGGTGCCAGGCTGCTGACAATGTCGTCCTTGTTCAGGGAGCTCCAGGACGAGGACCTGCAGAAGTTCTGTTCCCGGCTCAGGAAGCTGCTGCAGAAGGACCCAGGGCCCGAGGCTACCGACGCCCTGCAGAGGCTTTTCTTCATCGTGTCGGCCACAAAATATAACAGGAAGTGAGTGTGCTCACCTTTGGGTGTGGCAGCCTGGGGTGGGCTCCTCACAGGCACCACCATGGGAACGCCACGTCAGTGCCTGGCAGGTGGGCACACACCTTTGGGGTTTGATCCGTGTCCACTTAAACCAGTGCTAAAGGTCCTCAAATATGAAAGTCCCTTCCACCTGCCCAGGGGACCCAGGCCACTTCTCCAGGGTGGGAGGATTGTGACTGTGAGCCCTGGGTGCCAGGTGCCCTTGCAGTGGTGTGACATGCCGGCTGCCCGCTGTGACCTTGCTGTCCCAGGCTGGAGAACACATGCGTGGACCTGCTGCAGACCACCCTCTGCCTGCCCACGTGCCCCGAGCAGCTCCAGCTTCTGTGCGCCGCCATCCTGAGAGAGAGGTCACCCTGTGACAGCCTTAGCCTATCCTGCGACCACATCCAGAACACGCGGCAGCTGAGCCTGGTAGCCTCTGTGCTCTTGGCCCAGGTAACGCACTTGTCACCATTTAGGTTTGGCCGCCTGCCCTTGGTGGCCCTGGGGCCGGAGAAGCAGCAGGCTGGTGTGCGGCCCCCACATGGGCAGGCTCAGCTAGGTCACCTCCATTCCCCAGTCTCAGTGGCCGCCTTGGGCCTGCCAACACTCAGATGCGTGGGTAACGAGCACAATCACCTGACCCCTTCCTCTCCCGTCTTCCCTTCTTCCCCCGTGCCCCTGGGGAGGCAGCCAGCACTCTGCGCAGGCCGATTCAGGCCGCAGGGCCTGGGCTGCTCTGGTGACATTCCTGGATACCCGTAAGGGGTGGCATTATGGCATTAAGGGTGCTAGTAGAGTGACAAGCTTCAGAATTTGACGATTCCCTTTCCAGATGTTTTCAGACCAAATGATGTGTCTCTTCAGGCACTTGGGCAAGTCAGCCTTCCCATGCCACCTGCATTTGACTTGCAGGGTGACAGAAAGCAGGAGATCAGAAATGTGGCCCAGCGTGCCTTCAAAGTCCTTGAGAGCCGGCAGCCTGAGGGGCCCAGTCTGAGGCCCCTCCTCCCAGTCCTGTCGAAGGTCGCCGGCCTCGCCCCAGGCAGCCTCCACGAAGGTACCCACTGTCTGGAGAGGCCACGTGGAGAGGGAGGTGGGGCAGGACGTCGCCGTGCCTGAGCGGGTGCCGGCGAGGCCTGAGAGCAGGGACCCTGTCCGGGGCTGCTCGTTTTCCAGAAGGACCTGCCAGCGTCCCGCTCAGCCTGCGTCCGTGGGCCTAACTTGTTCCCCGCGGCGTTGTCCCCACTCCCTCTGCAGACCAGACCCGCCTGCTGAACAAGAGGCTGGTGGACTGGCTGCGCTATGCCAGCGTCCAGCAGGGGCCCGCACACTCGTCCGGGGGCTTCTTCTCCACGCCCAGGGCCCGGCCGGTGAGGCGGAGGGACCCAGAACCTCCCTGCCCCTGGGCGGCCCTAGGCCACCTGGCCAGCCTTGCCCATGGGGCCCCTGTCCTGCCTCCTGCCCTGCTCCCAGAACGATCCCTCTTTCATGTCCCCACTTGGTTGGAGGATGGGAACCTTTGGGTCCCAGAGGGTCACAGCCCCACAGCCCGTGACGCCCTGGGTGACTGCTGAGGTCTGGACCCTCCTGGCGAGGGTTTCTTATCTCAACTCCAGTGCCAGGGCTTATGCCTCTTACGAGGGGGGGGTGGTGTTCTAGAAGAGTGTGGACGAGCCCGTTGGCCGCTCCCAGTCTCAACCCCCACACCCTCCCTAGCCCAGGGGCCCAGCGGCCCTGCCGCCCTACCTGGCCTTCCTTGCCTCCCACAGCCAGGCCCTATCACCGAGGTGGACGGGGCTGTGGCCACGGATTTCTTCACGGTGCTGTCCACGGGCCAGCACTTCACGGAGGACCAGTGGCTGAACGTGCAGGCCTTCTCCATGCTTCGGGCATGGCTGCTGCACAGCCCCGAGAGCCCGGCTGCCCCAGACGCAGGTGGGGCAGGTGGATGCGGGTGGGACCCCGAGTGCCGCTGGGAGACATTGGCTAGCTTGGCTGAGACTCGTGGCCCCGGCAGGACCTTCCACACATGTCAGAGGAGTCCGAGGGCTCACTTAATTCGGGCCTTGCCCCGAGCTCCTCCTCTGCCAAGAGCCCTCCACTGCTCTGAGAGAGTCCAGTGGCAGGGAAGGTGGCGGGCTGGCGGGACGGGGCAGTGGGCCCAGCACCTCGGGTGTCCCCAGTGGCGGCTCTCTCTGCGGCCCCTGGACGGGCAGCCTCTGCATATGCAGCCTGACCCTCGCCCCAATGTGCTCCTTCACGCACCTTCTCAGATGACAAGTCGGAGCTGGAGGGCTCCACCCTGTCCGTGCTGTCTGCCGCCTCCTCCGCCAGCCGCCTGCTGCCGCCCCAGGAGCAGCTGCGGGAGAAGGCCTTCGAGTACTGCCAGCGCCTCATCGAGCAGAGTAACCGGCGTGAGTCCCCTGGGTGCCACCCCCGCAAGGTCACGCTCGGCCGCCCGCAGGAGGCCGGGGGCCCTGGCAGCTGCTTCTTCCCAGAGGGCTTTTTGTTTTCAGGCATGAACCCTGGGGGGCTCGGCACTGGACAGAAGCCATCCCGGGATCTTGGGGGGCTGTGTCCCCCAGCATCAGTCCTCTCTCTCATCCTCCCTGGGGGCAGCTCTCTGCCAGGCCCTACCGTGCCCCCTGCCCCCAGTCTCTGGCTTGCCGCCCCCTTCTCGAGCGTCCAGAGCACAGCGGGCTCTCTCGTCCTGCTGTCCTGATGCTGGCTCAGAGACAGGTGGCTCTCTTCTTTCCCCCAGGGGCCCTGAGGAAGGGCGACGCGGACCTGCAGAAGGCCGTAAGTGCCGGGCGGGCCGGCGGGGCCCGCGGGCGGCCGGGGCCTCGCCTGCTCCCCCTGAGCACGGCCTCTGTGTCCGCAGTGCCTGGTGGAGGCCGTGCTGGTGCTGGACGTGCTCTGCAGGCAGGACCCGTCCTTCCTGTACCGCACCCTGTCCTGCCTGAAGGCCCTGCAGGCGCGGCTGTGCGGGGACCCCACCCACGTGCGGGCGCTGCTGCCCCTCGCCCAGTTCTTCCTGAACCACGGTGAGCCCCGGTCCCACGCGGGGAGCCCAGGGCTGCGGGGGGAGCAGAGCAGCTCACGGCCAAGGGCAGCCTTTCCCTCCACGCTGCTCTCCCTCCTTGCTTCAGATGGCGTCGCTTCGATGGGCTGGGAGCCGTAAGAAGGATTTATGTCGCGAACTGAAGTGTCATGAGCTTTGTCGGTCTTAGAACTCCCTTTGCATGAGAGCTCAGGAGAGTTCCGTGGAAGGTGCCAGGAAACCAGCAGCTTCCAGAGAACGTTCTCCCTCGTGCCACCCGAAGTGGTTGGTCCGTGGGCAGAGCCGGAGCCGCCTGGGGCAGCTGAGGACAGCTCAGCTTTCCTCTCGCGGGTGGACGCCTCAGAGCCTCCAGTGGCCCAGAGACTCCGAGGAGCCCTGCCCAGCGGCGGAGGTGTCCCCACGGCGAGGTGCAGGTGCCGCTGCCGGCCCCGCCCTGACGTACTTGGTGCCTTTCAGGGGAGGCGGCCGCAGTGGCCTCGGGGGCCGTGTACCAGCACCTGTTCACCAGGATCCCCTCCGAATGCTTCCACAGCCCGGAGCTGGCCTTCGAGTTCCTCCAGCTGTGCAGGGACAGCCTCCCCCTGTTCGGCAGGAGCCTCGGCGTCCTCAAGCTGAGCTTCCCCAACCTCTTCAAGGCACGCTCGCCGGTCCCCGGGCCAGCGTGGGGGGCCGGGGGTCCAGGGCTGGGGGGCAGTGTCCCGGGCTCTCCCCTCCAACGCAGGGCCTCGGGCAAGTCTTGGCTGTGACCACAGGGCCCAGGGCAGGTGACCTGGAGTGTAGGGCAGAGGACAAGGTACGGGACATCCCAGGGTGTCCCCGTGTCACGGCCAAACAGCTTCGCCGTCAGGCAGGGCCTTGTGCTGAACCTCTCAGGAGGCCTGACCTGTGGCTTAGTTCTCACGGGTTTGTACGGATTTTAGCATCTAGCTCTGCTCGGTGTGTCAGCCCTTTAGCGTCATCGGCTTTTGATGTGTCTTCTGTGACTGGCGGTCAGTGGCAGTCTTTTCAAAATCAATTGGAGACCTGGTTCCTTTAATTAGAGCAAAAGGCTGCGGCGAAGTGGAAATGCTTTAGTTGTTGGTACAAAAGTGAACACAGAAGCAAAAAGAATAGTGCAATAAAATAAGCGAAGGGGGTATTCTTGGATCCCTGGGTCACAGTGCAGTAGAAGGTGGGGGGCCGCTGCAGACGCCCCTGCCCAGTGGCAGCACGCGTGTGGCAGCAGCGTGACGTCATGGCCTGCTCCCGCCCTCTGCGGCGAACCCGCCACAGCGCCCGGTTCCGCTGAGCCGCCCGCCTCCCCCTGCAGTTCCTGGCCTGGAACAGCCCGGCCCTGACCGCCGAGTTTGTGGCGCTCCTCCCGTCCCTGCTGGACGCCACCACCGCCGTGGAGGTGCTCCACGCGCTGCTCGACCTGCCCTGTCTGACGGCGGCCTTGGACCTGCAGCTCAGGTGAGCCTGAGGGGCGCCACCTGGTCGCACGTGCCCAGGCCCTTTTCCTCATCGATCTGACCGCGTCCCTCCCCTCCCCCTGCCCTCCCCTGGCTGCTCTGTGTTCTGCAAAGTGAGCACCCCGATGGCAGCCCGGAGCCCCACCTGTCTGCCACTCAGCGGTGGCCCGTCATGGCCCCTCCCCACCCCCCACAGGTGCCAGGCTCCCAGGCACTTCCTGGTCACCCCGAGGCCCACCACTGGGTCGGGGCACTGTGAGGTTATGGTGACATCGGCTCCTGTCTCTCTGCAACCAGTGGTGCCCGTGAGGACAGGGGCCGAGTCAGGCCTCAGTTGGCCTCTGCCCAGAGCCCACACTGAGCCTGGCCTCAAGCGTGTGTCCACTCACAGGTTGTCCCCAGTTGCATCCGAGAGGCCGCTCTGGGACGCCTCCCTCCGGACCCCCAGCTGCCTGGAGGCCTTCCGGGACCCGCAGTTCCAGGGTCTCCTCCAGCACCTGCTGCGTGCCAAGGCCAGCGGGACCGTAGAGAGGTAGGGTCCCTCGGCCGGGAGCTGCTGGGGCGGGCCTGTGTGTGGCCGCAGCGCAGTCCCGGGGCAGCTGGGCCCCGGCGTCCACCCCCAGGCCTAGCCCCTGACCTGGAGAGACAGCTGGGTCACCCCACCCCAGCAGGCACCGGCCATAGCGCCCAGCACTCGGCTGTCTCAGTTACGCGGGTCAGTCCTCATGACGCTGCGAGGTAGGCCTTGCCGTGACCCCATTCTACAGACGGAGAAACGGAGGCTCAGCCCCCTAGGAGCACGAGGCGCCTCACCCCAGACGCCCCCACTCGGCCCCACGCCACCCCTCCCTGGCTCCCCTGGGAGCAGGGCCCTGCTGAGGAGCCAGTGGCGGATGACGGGAGTGGGACTTGGGAGCATGAGATGTGCTTGGTGACAGGTGACCTCCCTTGACGAGGGCAGGTGGTTTCAGAACTTGGTCCAGGCCATGGCACCTTCACCCTCCTCTCTTCCCGCGGGCCCTGGCCTGTGAGATTACACGGGCGCACGTGTTCAGAGCGTGTCCTTGGACACACCGTGTGTCCCCCAGGTTGGCGCCACTCCACCGGCTGCTGCAGCCCATGGCCAGCTGTGCCCGGGTGGTGCAGTGCGCCGAGGCTGTGCCCACCCTGCTGCAGGCGTTCTTCTCGGCGGTGACCCAGGTGAGCCTGCTGCCCAGGTCCCCACCCCCCCGGGCTCTCACACACCCATGGCAGAGGGCCGGCGTGGTCTTGCCCTTGACCTTCATAGAGCTTCAGCTGGGGATCAGTGAGAGTCACAGAGCAAAGGCCAGCACCTCCAGTCCCAGCCAGGGTCCCGCCTGGCCAGCCCATCCCCCTGTCCAGGGCAGGGGGCAGAAACATCGGGGACCAGAGCAGAGTGTGGCAGAAGACGGTGTTCGCTGGGGGTGGGGCTAAGTCTCTCTCGTGTCGGACCCCCAGTTCGCTGACGGGGCCCTGACCAACCAGCTGGCGCTGGCCATCCTGGAGAGAAGCGACTCGCTTTACCAGGCCCCAGGGTACGAAGCCCGCGTGCACAGGTGGGTCCCCTGCTGGCCCCCTGGGGGCTTCGCCCATCCTGGTTTCACTGGCCCTTTGCACTTAGCTTGTCACAGCTCCTGTTCCCCGCTTTGTCCTCCGGCCGCTACAGCACTGTGCCTGCCGGTGCCATCCCCAGGCTCAGCCTAGGCGCCCTACAGACTCCTCCGTCCCAAATCTAGAACATTCTCGTGTCCTCCCCTCCTCCCACAAGCCTGTTATCTGTGGCACTGGCCCAAGTCCCTCTTCCACAGAGCCTTGCTATCTGTCCCCTAAGGGCCTGCTCCTTGCAAGCTTGTCCCCAGTCCGCTCAAGCCCAGGACCGAGGGCAGGGCTGGTCCCAGCCCCTCCCCAGTGGGGTGATAGGTTCCTTTAGGGGCCGGAAGTACCTCTGCGCCCACCTGGTGCCCAGAGGCTTGCCCGCCGCCCTCCCGGATGGGCAGTGGCCTGCGGCCCGCGAGGGCGTGTGCAGACCGCGGCGCCTCTCCCGGCAGCGTGCTGAGCTCCCAGTTCCTGGTCCTGTGCCAGCGGCACCCCGCCCTGGTGGTCGAGCTGGCCAGAGAGCTCCTGGAGTTCGCGGGCAGCGCGGGCAGCACGCGTGGCGGCGGCGTCATGCTCACCTCCGTGGTAAGGCCGGCCGCACCCCTGCCCTCCCGACTCAGGAGGGCAGGACGTGCGGCTGAGGCTGTCCCCGCCTAGGTGTGGGCCATCGGCGAGTACCTGTCGGTGAGCTGGGACCGGCGGTGTACCGTGGAGCGGATCAACAAGTTCTTCGAAGCCCTGGAGGCCCTGCTGTTCGAGGTCACCCAGTCCCGCCCCTCCGCCGCCCTCCCCAAGTGTCCCCCGCAGGTCGTCACTGCGCTTATGACCACACTGACCAAGCTGGCCTCCCGGAGCCAAGACCTGATCCCCAGGTGCCAGCTGGGGGTGGGAACACAGGCCAGGAAAGTGGCTTCGGAGGGGACCCCGTCCCAGAGCCTCAGCGTCAGCAGCATGCGGGGGTGGGTCGGGTGCAGGCGGTGTCCGCTGTCGGCACCCCCCAACCCCGCTTCTCCGAGCTCAAGCCTCTCTAGCTGGGTGGTGGGGCCCCTCCACAACACCCCTTGCCACGTGAGGGGTGCGTCTGCAGCTGACTGGCTGAGGCCCCCTTGTCCCCAGGGTCTCTCTGTTCCTGTCAAAGATGAGGACGCTGGCCCAGAGCCCGGCCATGAGCTCCGTGCCCTGCGAGGAGGACATGGGAGCCGTGCGCATGCGGGCCACCGAGCTGCTCAACCTGCTGAAGATGCCCAGTGTGGCCCAGTTTGTGCTGACGCCCAGCACGGAGATGTCCGAGCCTCGCTACCACCGCGACACCAACACGGCCCTGCCACTGGCCCTGCGCACCGTCAGCCGGCTGGTGGAGAAGGAGGCGGGCCTCCTGCCGGGGCGAGGGGGCCGTGAGCAGCTGGACGCCAGCCAGGGCGCAGGTTAAGAGCCTGGTACTAGGGCTGAGCCGAGCCGTCAGCGGTCAGAGGGGCAGGCAGCGGGGGCCTGTGTCCCAGGGGACGGGGGGTGGTTGGTCCCTCGGTGCTGGTCAGGGCTGTCTCGCCCTCACCCTGGGGTGTCTAACTCCTCTCCCTGGCGACCATGCTGAGCTGTGTGGTGAAACTGCTCTGATGTGTGGCTCTGGCCCCCTTGGGGGCAGGATGGGAGCTGCCTGGTAGGTGTCCTTGCTGTAGTAGTTTGAGGACAAGAAGAGATTTAGCAAAAATAAATCTTTGACAGTTTCTCTGTGAATAAGGCAAAGTTGCTTCCATTTTCTGCACCCAAAGAAGAGGGCCAGGTATGAGGACCCCCGCAGGCCCGGGGCACTGCCCAGTACTGCCGGGCTGGGAGAGCTGGCCTGGGGCATAAGGGACCCTTGCTGGCCAGGCCAGACACCTGGGGCTGTTCCTTCTCATGCATTCCCAGCAAGTAAGGGCCGAACGCGATTCAGCCTCCATGTCACAGGCGTTGCGTAGGTAGCATCAGAAATCCACAGCCAGGAAGGAAGCGTGTGACGCGCGCAGCTGTCCCTGGGGAAGTGTGCTTGTCCAGTGCGCCTTCTCATGCCCCTGAGTGACCGAAGGATGGGAAGGCTGGGGCTCTGGGGCCTCTGCTGGGTGGGCTGAGGTGCTGTCACCTGTGCAGGCCTAAAGCCTCCTGCCATAAGAGGGAGGGCAGGACCCACCAAACAGGGCTCCCAGTGACCCCGACACCTGACACCCGAGCCTAACTCAGAGTAAGTCAGGGTTTGCTCAGGGGTTATCCCAAGTGCGGGGAGAGCTGGGTGTGGCCGGCAAGAAACGTCCGCAGTCCCAGCGCTTCCCACCAGTTCCGTTCAGGTCAGTCGTCGCTTGCAGAGCACCCCCGGGGCCACCAGGTGGTGCTGCTGCTCCGCGATGCTGAAGCCCCCGCCCCGCCCGGCGCAGGCTCCGCCCGGAGCCCCCGCCCCCAGCAAGTCCGGCCCTCGGCGTCCTGAGAAACGACAGCCGCGGAGGAGGCCAGCCCGAGCGGGCATCGCAGGGCCGGGCGCCGACCTGGCAGGCAGTGCCCGCCTCTGCTCTGCCCGGCGTCCGGCCTCAGGGCGTTTCCCGAGAAGCGGAGCCGGTGGGCGTCGGTGCGGGCGTGCCGTGGACACCCTGACCTCCCAGGACGGGGCAGACCCCTGCCCGCCGCCCTCCTTGGTCACCGGCCCTGCTGGGCCCTGGGGACCCAGTGTTGAGGATACGTTCATCGGCGTCACCTGGGTCCCGCACTCGGCCCCGCAGCTGGATTCGGACGAGGCCGCGGCCCCTCCCCGCAGAGGAGCGCGGTGAAGGGCGGAGACCACGGATTCGCCAGGCGGCGGGCCCGCCGCCAGCCTCCCCGAGCTCGTCCCCTCCTTCCAGTGAAAAAGTCACTGATCCGGCATTTGGGGACCTGGCTGTGGGCGGCCGCGATGATCCTGGCCCAACCTGAAGGCTGGGCAGCCGCACCTGCGCTCGCCAGGGGGCGCCGTGGAGCCCCGTGGGGCCCAGGGCTTGCAATCAGCACCTGCCCAGGCGGGTTGGGGGGGACTGGTCCTCTAGACTCCTTGCCACGTGACGCTGCGTCTGCAGCTGACTGGCCGGGGGCCCCTCCTCCACGGGGTCTCTCTGCTCCGTGGAGGGCGTGGGACCCACCAGGCTGCAGAACCTGCCCAACCTGCTGAAGATGCCCAGCCGGGTGGCGGGGTCCCAGCCTCGCTGTCCCTGCCACGCCAACACGCCGGCCCTGCGCAGGGTCAGCCAGCGGGTGAAGAAGGCCGATCTCCTGCCAGACAAAGGGACAGTGACCAGGCGGACAGCAGCCGGGCCGCAGATTAAGAGCGTGGTATTAGGGCCAAGCCGAGCCTCCAATGGTCAGAGGGGCTGTGTCCTCAGGTCACGGTTCCCCTTTATTAGCTTCTGGGGCTTCCAGACCTTTTTTGGGGGGCTGTGCTGACTGAGCATGCGGGTCCTGGGAGCAGCCTGCACCCAGGGGTGGCTCTGGCCTTTTCCGGGGGCCAGAGGCTGCCCGCTGCCCAGCGTGTCCCGTTGCTCCTGGCTTCAGGGCAGGGGGTCCGCCATTACCATGCCCCCCGCATCCTCAGGCTGCCTCCTGCGCTGGTAGGGAAGGGAGGGGGGCCCAGCATGGCGCCCACCCCGACTCCACACACCACCCCATCCAAGAATATGAAAGATAGTTTATTTATCTATACGTCTCCATTAAACTCTGAAACATAAAAGCTCTGTAACAAACATCACAACTTAGTGTCATTTGTCATATAAATAAAATATACACTGAGATGTACATTATCCACAGGTGGGGGCGGCTGGTGTCCTGAAGGTGACGTGCCACTCGGGAACGTTTGGCCGGACCTCGGGGCCGGGTATGCTGGGGCGCCCTCCAGCCCCCCTAGGGAGGGGGCGATCGGAAGCGGATCTTCTTGGCTGTCTCCACGTCCGACTTGGCGACCAGAAACCGCATCTTCTTCCCGCCATGTCGGATCAGGTCCACGGCCCTGAAACCCGGCAAAGGGGCAAGGACCACATGGAGTTCCCATGCTGTGGGCTCACTGCCACCCAGCCACCGGGCAGGCGGAGCCTCCTGGAGGCGCCCAGGAGGGGGACCCCAGTGCATGAGGCTGTGTGGTGGCCCGGCCACCCCACCTCAAGGTGCCCGACCCCTGGGGGGCTAGTGGTCCTCAGGGGTCCAATCGAGGGGAGGGAAGAGTGGGAGGTGGCCCTGGAGGGCTGGGCTGGGGGGCTGTGCTCGTCGCTGAAGGGATAAGGAGAGGACAGGATCACAGGAGCCGAGGTCACTTGTCCTGCAGGTGGCCCGGGCCCTGGGCCACTCTGATGGCTTGCCCGCGCCGACCGAGGTGTGCGTGTGTTTGGGGTACCTCAGGTAGCTGACGCCCACCAGGCTGCTGCCGTTCACCTCCAGGATGCGGTCCCCCAGCGACAGCCGGCCGTCGGCCGCTGCGGGGCTGCCCGGGAGCAGGGTCTGGATGTAGAGGCCGGGGGCGCCCAGGGGCGTGTGCTGGGGGGACACACAGGCCTCAGGCTCTGCGGCCCCTACACACGGGCAGCCCCGACGAGGGCACCCCAGCCTGTCATCAGCATGTGTGCAAGGACAGTACTGGACACCAGTCCCCACAAGCTCAGGACAGACGCCCTGAGGTGACACAGCAGGCCAGGGGACGTGGCTCCTGCACGGGGCCCTCTTCTTTCTCCCAGATTCCACAGAGGTGCCCACCAAGCCCTGGGGGCCCACGCCCTTGGTGGGCCTTGCCCAGCTGCCCCAGTGACCACAGGCCCTGGGGTCCCGGCTCTGGGGAAGAGGAGGAGCCCGGGCCGCTCACCGTCCCGTCGATCAGGCCCATCCCCAGGCCGGAGGGGCCTCGCTCCAGCTCCACCAGGAAGACGCAGCCGAAGTCCTCGGCGCTGGAGCTGCGGCTGGAGGGCGCCGGCGGCGGCTGCGTCTCAGCGGCCACACAGTCTCCTGAGCGGGCGAGAAAAGGGGCAGGGAAGGCGCCTGCCCCGTCCAGGGCCAGGGACGCCGGCCCGGCCGCTTCCCAAGGACGAGTGCTCACGGGGTCATGAGGGAGGACTGGGGGGCGGCGCAGGGCCCGTCTGTGGGCAGCACTGCCCTGTGCCGGAAGGGGCACCCGGGTCCCCCCTGTGGCTGCCCCAGGCACCAGCCCCTCTCAGAGGCCAGCTGTTTCCCGGGGGCCGAGGCCCACACCCAAGCCCCCTCCCCCGGCCGTCTCCCCTCCTCCACCCACAGGACCCCTGTGAGCCCATACCCCTCTCCCGCCATACCCCTAAGTGGTGACTCCACCTGTCCCTCCCCTGAGTGTCTGACCCTGCCCTCAGCTCTCTGATGCTGAGCGAAGGTCACCTGAGCCACCCTTCCCATGCGAGGAGTGACTCTTAGTCCCCAGAAGGCTGCGTGGCCCAGCTGCCCTGCACCCCGGCCCTCCCGTCCGCCCCGGCCCTCCCCGTCCGCCCGAGCCTTCCTGGCACCCAGGACCGCAGGCCTTCACCAGAAGGTGCTGGAAGCCCAGGACGCATGTGCCACCAGGGCCCTGTGGGTGGAGTGTGCCAGCAGGGCCTGGGAGCCGGGGTGTAGGTGTGGACAGGAGACAGGTCTCACCTTCTGGAGTTGGCCCCCGGGGGCCACACGGTCCACTCCTCCTCCCACCCAGGAGCGCCTTCCCACAGGGGCCGCCAGGAGTGGGCCAGTCAGGGGCGGCGGGCTCGAGCGGGGTGCCAGGAGGCGTGAGCAGGCAGGAGGGGTCCGTGTGCAGAGTGCCAGGCTGGGGGCCCCCACGGCTCCTTCCCGGAGGGCCCTGTGCCCGGGGAGCCCCCGCAGAGGGCAGAGGATGCTCCAGGACAGCCTCACAGGCTCCCCGGTCAGGGTCCCTGGGAGCCAGGGAGCAGCTCTGGCCCTCGGGGTACCCCTCAGGAGAGGGGGAGTTCAGGCCCTGGACAAGAGAGAGCGAGCTCAGGCACCAAGCTCCTGCCCTGGTGGGAGGGCGCAAGGCCCCCAGCCACCCCCGCTTCCTCCCCAGGGCCCTCAGCCAGGCCTCGCGTCCACCCCATTGTCAAAACCAGAGCCACAGAGGGCAGCTCAGTGTACCTTAAGGCCCTCAGGTGCGGCGGGCCCCCCGCTAGGGCTGGGCTTGCCCCGTAGGCCCCACAGGAAGTGGCGCAGGTAGAGGAGGTGCTGGTAGGTGCTGGCATCCAGACAGTCCACCTCTAAGTCCACCTGGAAGCCCTCGCTCGGCAAAATGATGGGCGGGGGGTTCTCGTAGGACTCCAGGACATCCTCTGCAGGTGGGGACGAGGACTGCTTGGCCACCTGGCCTGGAGGAGGCTGCCCGCCCCGCCCGACACTAGGGGACCTGGGGACTGGCAGACTGGCCTGGCAAGGACAGTGGCGGGGGGGACCCAGGTGAGGGTGACCAGCCCACACTGCACTCTCGTCCCTTCTAGATCCCAGTGACCACCCAGATGAAGAGCAAGATGAAGAACAAGACCCCATCTGCAGCTCTGGCCCCAGCGCCTGCCCACGCCCCGAGCTGAGCCCTCTCCGCCCGGAGCCTGCAGCCCTGAGCCAGCACCAGCTCCTCCGGGCCCCGGGCCCACGCAGACTGCCGCCCCAGCAGCTTGGGGGGTCGGAGGGACAGCCGTTGGCACGCTGGCCACAGTTCCAGAACGGGAGTGGCCGGCAGCAGGCTCTGCTCCCGCACTGGCCGCTCTCCGCAGGCCTCGGCCGTGAACC
>CM053515.1:1469732-1495044 GCA_028627145.1 Eidolon dupreanum
GCCCTGTGAGTGTGTGAGCCACCACTGCGATTACGTGCTGCAGTGCGGCGAGAGGATTCTGCAGGTGTGATTAATTTCACTCATCCGTTCACTTCGGGGTCACGGTTTTCCGGTGGGCCCACCTAAACACGGAGCCTTTAAACGCAGAGATTAGAAGCACAAGGAGGGGGTGGTGCCACACTGCCACCTGAAGGTGCAGGGACAGCCACAGGGGACAGGAACCTGAGTCCTGTACCCACAGTAAGAGGGAGCTTGGAGCTGGATCCTTCCCGGTGCCCCCTGACGCCCTCGGCCTGGCTGACGTCTTGGTTTCGACCTCGTGAGACCCCGGGACCCCAGCCACACCACGCCGGACCTCTGACCCTCGGATCCGTGAGCTCAGAGGTGGGTGTGGTTTCAAGCTGCTGCTTCTGGGCTAACTCGTCATGTCGCTGGAGACGTGACATGGGTGCGTGTTCGCTGGTCATTGCCGTCTCAGGAGGACCCGGCGCGGGTGAGTGGCGACCGGGAGCCGCAGAATTCCGCGGTAGCTCAGAGTTCGTGTCGTCAGAGCCCGTTTGTGTGAGTTAAGCATCAGCGTTTGTTTGCGTGGAGAAAGGTGTCTGTCCCTGAATCCAGCGGTCGAGTCGGGACCAATCAGTTGACTCTGGACACGGTAAACGCCCCCATGAAAACGACAGGCACAGACAACAGAGGGAATTGCCAGGCCCAAGTCGAGACACAGTAAGACCCCGGAGGCAGCGGGATTTCGAGCCCTTTTGCCCTGAAAATGTTTGCCAGTCGCAGGGGAGAATAGTGGTGTTGACAGAAATCAGAGGCCTGGGCTCACCCACCCTGGAGAGGCTAACGGAGACACAAACACAGGGGCGACAGTGACTCAGACACAAGCCGCCCCCGCCCCAGGGGGCAGCGGGAAGAGTGGCCTTGACACTAACCCCGATGGGGGTGGAGAGAAGAAACCAAGCTAGGACCACAATCACACGGCCTGGGGGTCCCAGAGACCTCAGGCAGCAGTGTCACTAAAGGCCTCGGTCGAGACCTTTGCAAGGGCAGCTGGCAGGACACACGATTCAAGTTGACTGAGCACCCGCAAGGCACACAGCTCCGAGCCAGAGCCGGCCGGCGCAGACCGGCCCGGTCCCCGACGCTGGGATGGCCAGGAATAACAGCGGTGCTGATCTAGGGTCATGATTCCCACGTATGTATTTGTTTTTTCATTTTGCAACTTTTTCATGCTTTAATGAAATGGTACCATGCGTCATGTCTCTTTATCCATCTTGCGTCGTTTCACTCAGCATCGCATTAGTGGAATACGCCCATTTGCTACGAGTTTCTCTAGCTCATTCCTTTTCGTTGCTGTATGGTGTTCCATTGTGATTTATTAAAATTATCCGTTTTTCCTGGTGGTCGATGAGGCAGTCAATCTCCAAGAAGGTCTCTAACAGCCCCACCTCCTGCTGTTCGAGCCCTTCCGGAGTCTCCTGCCGCACCGAATGGAGGCTGTTTAACCGTGGAAAGGGCAGCGTGTGACTCCGTGGCTAGCTCACCAAAGACACTATGGCTTGCACCCGGCTCTCTCGGGTCACGTGCTCTGGGGTAAGTCAGCCGCCACGCTGTGAGGACGCTCGATCGGCCCTGAGGAGAGGAGCTGAGGCTCCTGCCAACAGCCAGCACCACCTTGCCAGCCGACATTCCAGGGGTTCAGTCATGCCGGCACCCCAGAGCTTCGTCCAACCTGGCCACGCTGTGTTTCGTATATATTCCCGGTTTGGTTTTCATATCTACGTTCATAAGTGAGTCTGGCTGATGATTTTTATTGTACTTCCCTTCTCTGGTTTTGGTATAAAGGTTATATTTGCTTTGTAAAAGGCTTCTTTTTTTCTCTTGTCTGGAATAGTCTGATGTATAATACTAGAATAATCTTAATCTCGAATATTAGAAAGAATTGGCCTGCCCGCCCTTCTGGGTCATACATACGTTGCTGTGGTTTTACTCTGGTTTTGGTGGGTACAGTTTCAGACTCCTCGTGCAATTTCTTTCAAGGTTCTAAGTCTATTCAGGTTTTCTATTCTTGAGTGAGTTTTGGTAGGTTCTCTTTTTCTAGGAAATTGTCCATTTAAATGAAATTGTCCATTTCATTTAAATTTTCAAATGTGCTGGCATCAAGCTACCTATAAGATCCTTTAAAAAATCTCAACTGTATTTGCTTGCAGCTTTATCTCCTTTTAAATTCCTAAGATTGTTTCCATGCACCGCCTTTATATTCTCTCATCAACCTTTCCAGTTTTGACTATTTCGTTACTCTCTTCAAAACACCTACCCTTCACTATTGATCATCTCGACTGCATGTTTATTTTCTATTTTACTTTCTGCTCTGTATTATTTCCTTTCTTTTCTCATTGGATTTATTACAACTTTTTTTTTTTTTACCTAATTATGTAGGCAGGTAGCTCATCAATTTCCATCCTTCATTATTTCCTAGTAAATGCATTTAAGACTGTGACCCTCCTTCTAATAGCGTATTCGCTGCACCCCTCGAGTTGCCTTTCATCACTATTCGGTTCTGATTGGCATGTTTAAAGTCTCTTTTTTGACCCCTGGGTTATTTGGAAGTGTTTCAACGTCTGTGAGAGCTGTATGAAGACACGGCTATCCTTGCCTTTCAAAATCCATTCTCTCCTTCCTCCTAACAGCATATTAACGGGGAGGGATGATGAAGCAACGTACCCAGCTAATAAAACTACATTTGCCAGTCACCCTTCCAGGCAGACACAGCCATGCGACTAAGCTCCAGTCAGTGAAAGGTGAGGGGATGTCACTGCTGGGACTTCTAGGAAAGCTCCATGGAAGGACACAGTCTGCAGGGACTTGACCTGCCCCCTCCCTTCCTTCTTGCCGTAAATGAAGACGTCATGGCAGTGGCCCACACCCATCCCGCACCTTGAGGTGACCTGGAGGATGGAAGGCATGAACTAGAATGGTGGGGCTGAAAGTGGCAGAAGCCTGGGTCCCTGGGGACCGGGAAAGCCACCCGACGAGCCTGACCTTACTCCCCTGTGACATCAAAGACAATGCACTGCCTTGTGTTCATAAGTGGTATCTGGCCCAATGGGATTCCTAACTGATAAGGAGGTCTCCAAGATATCACTTTGGTATTGGCTTTTTTAAATTATATTTCACGCCTAGGAAGCTTCTGGAGCTCAGACTAAGGGTAAAATAAACACCATTTCATCTACCTCTCAACCTGAACAACGTGGGTGTGCCCAGGCCTGCTGCGTCTCCCGGCCGCACCTCCCTGCCACCTCGCCACCTTGCATGCCACCGAAGGAACCGCTATTCTGGATTCTGTTTCACATTCCTTTTCCATTTTTTAGTCACACCGCTCATTTTTGTAATGCTAAATTACACTGCCCTATTTCGCTTGTTGTTAAACCTTATATAAATTATATCACACTGTGTGGTTTCCTGCAATTTTCTTTTTTTCCCTCAACATTACGAGCTGAATCTACATGGATGCACGTAGCAACGGTCCATCCAATCTCACGGCTTTCTGTTATTCACTGCGTGATCTACCACCATCTCCCCATCCCCCACTTGTGGGTGCGTGGGTTATTTCGAGCTTTAGGCTGTTACAGAACAGCACTACAAACACCCCTGTGCTCGCCTCCCAGTGACCCACGGAACAGTCTCTTCCCGACTTTTCTGACACCATGACACTTGTAGAGAATTATGATACTGACATGGTACGCTGGAGGTCAACTAGAGGGTGTGCAGAGTTCTGGTCACGGCTGCAGGGGCGACCCACAGACTCTGGCCACCCTGAGGGAAAAGGGACCAGTTAGGGGAAGCACATGAGTGCCCACGGCAGGGCGGTGCACACCTGCGAGCAGAGTAAATGGAACACAGGGTGTGGGCGTGTCATCGTATTAGGTGAGCCCAAAGTGTCTCCCAAAGGGGTCAAAACAGCTGGCTCTCTGAACGGCCCTGCGCTAGTGTTCTCACTGCTGCTCATCCTCCCAAATCTGATTATTGTTAGACTTTACTTTTGTAAAAAAAAAAAAAAAAAAAAAAAAATCTGTGCTCTTGATTCATAGTTTCCTTACTACTAACGAGGCTGAGCATCTCCTGTGCGCTGTCCCTCCCTAGCTCCGCTGCTGTGAAATGCTTGCCTTTGGGGCAGTTATTGGGCGTTCCATCTTTTTAAACACACATTTTTTGGCAACTTTACTACAGCCTAGATAGTAATCACGCCAGGATTCTGCATTCTGACATCTTCTCCCCACTTGTGACTATTTTTCATTTTCATTTTTTACTGCTCATCATTTGATACAATGAAGAGGTTCTACCCATCTCTCTATGGTTTGGGCTTTTCTGTCTTCCTCAGGAAATTCTTCTCTATGCTGTTTGTTATGGATTTCTATCATGCTGTTCCGCAGTCAGCTCTATGACTCTGACACTTTGACAGATGTTTTACTTTCTGATCTAGTACTTTTTTTGTACATGGCTAATGCTTATTTAAGGCTAATATGCATTTTTGCACTTTCCAGTTGTTGGCCAGAGGGCTCTACAATAAATGTCCACTAGGTCAGGATGACAAACAGCAGCTGGGAGGGACGATGATGAGCCCGGCCCTGGCCATCTGTTTCCGTATTGTCTAGGGCTGCTTTCACTCTACAAAGGCACTTAAGTAGTTGAGACAGAGACTCTACAGCCTCGCAGAGCAGAAGTATTTACTATCTGGCCCTTCATAGAAAGTTTGCCAACCACTGCCAACTGTTTCCCTTCTAAGTTCTGTCCTTTTGCTATCATTAATGAAAGAGCTGTTTTAAAATCTTCTACGACAATGACATTTTGGGCAATTCTGTTAATCTTTTCTTCATTATTTTATATTGAGGCTAATTAGGTGCAAACTGTTTCAAATTGTTTTCCTGGTGCATTATTTCTTCTATCATTAACGCAATGGTCCTTTAGTCCCTAGTAATTATTTTTGCTTTGAAATCTGTTTGGATGATAGGTAACAGCTTTTCATTTGCATATCTTTTTTCCATTCTTTTATGTCTTACATTTGGGTGTGTCTCTCATAAATAAAATAGCATACAGCTGGACTGGACTTAGTTTTTCCATGGACTCAATCTCCTTTAGTGAGGAAGTTTGGCCCATTTATTACAATGACAGATATGTTTGGTTTCATTTCTACCGTCTCAGACTGTGTTTTCTTTTTACACTATTTTTTCTACATTCCCCCACCTTCTTTCTTGTCTTCTTTTGGATTAAGATTTTTTAACCCCGTTTTTTACCTTTATAGACTTGAAGTCCTAATCTTTTCATATTTTCCCCTAACATAACGTGAATTCTGGATTTAATACAGTCAGAGTTCATCATGTCTTCTCTCTCCTCCAGAGCAATGTAAGGGCATCAGAACTATTAATGGCAGATTTAAATCCCTTTGCTTATTTCTTTGCTGTTTATTTTTATTGTTTTTAATGGAGAATTACATCATCTGGTTTCAAAATAGTGCTTGAAAAATACAAGAAGTACAGATACTATAAAAACAAACTCCAGTCACGAGACGCTACGTACATCATGTGGAAAAAAAAAAAAATAGCCTGACATTCAGGTAACGAAAACCGGAATTGAAAAGTTCCAAGTTTCCAGCTTAGTAAAACAAACACAGTTCCATAAAACATCTAATAGACCGATTTCCCCCAACATGTAAGCACAGCGACAGGGCTGAATTTGTGCCTGGCAATTTCAACCTGACGCCGCAGCGACTGAACACGCGCAGGTGCTGTACACGCTTCGCCAGTCCGGCTGCGGGGAAGGGGGAAGGGGGAAGGGACTGCGCAGGGAAAAGACAGGCGGGACCCTGCGGACGAGACGTCAGCCAGCAACGGCGAAGGAGCCTCGACCGCTGCGTGGCCCGCAAGGAAAACGGTTACACTCCGACTCGGGGAATTAATCTAGCAGGACAGAGAAGGGTGTACGAGATCATAGTTTTACGCGACAAATGCCCATGTGGTAGAAAGGAACACGGTTGGGGGAAAAGCTGGTCAGTTTGCTGGGTCCAGATTAAGACTGTTTTCATTAGTCTCCATCTGTTGTCATTCATGTTTCCTAAACAGGGGTGTTCTGCTGCTCAGCCGTGAGCGATTGTGTGTGTGTGTGTGTGTGTGTGTGTGCATGCACGCGTGTGCGCGCACATTGTTTTAGAGGTATTCCTAACAGTGTGTAGAATCAAACAAGAGTAGAAAGCTGACTAGATGTCAAGTGCTTGCTAGAAGTTATTATTTCTAGATGTAAAATTTACTGATGAATTTTAGTAACTCATTTAAAAACAAAAACTGCTTTAAAATTTTTGGAGAAAATGTCCTTTTGCTTACATGTTTCCACTGGAAATTAACTTTCTATAAGTAGATATGCTGCAGAGTATGTAAAATCTCTCATATGTAGAGATCAAATGGCCATCCAAGATGGGTAACATGTTTCACGTGCATTATTTTCAGTAGTTTTACTAAAATATTGGCCATGGAACCAAAATTTAGAGTTTTGTGACATGTGGCTATAGGACAGTGGATTTTATAATGTTTAAGAAAATACTAGCTTTCTGGGTTTTTTTATGAAACAATATACAAGCATATTTTGTCCATACAAGCAAAGAGAAGAGCTGGGAAAAGAAAAAGTTTCTGTTTTAGGACAAATGATTAAGGACGAGAGAATACGGAGCTTCGTTAGCTCCAAAACAGTGTCTGCTGTCTGATCTCTGCTTGCATGCACTATAAACAATTCTACAAATTAAACTGTATATCATTTCTTGATCATGTCCCATCAAAACCAAAAAAGTACTAATTACCGTTTTAATATCAAATATATACCTTAAGAGTTGACATTTCATTTTAAAGGGTTACCGCTACCTCATAGAGACTGAGTTAGCTGTACTTTTATGCTTTTTCTAAGGTAGAGTACACCACTCACACTGGCATCCAATTCGAAAATTAATGAACTCTTCAGAAAAAAACCTAAAATTCATCAAGCTGAAAAATCTAAAAAGAGTTCTACTCTCTAATAATACATGTAAAGTACATAATCAACATAAGAAAATCTGATACCAACTTGTATTGCAAATTTTCCCCAAGAACGCATCAAACACGAATCCGGTCCAAACATCAGTCATAGGTACAAATATAGCTGGAGGGTTTTTTCTCATTTTCTCTTTAAGGGAAGTGGTCCTTCGAAATGGTCAATATAACTGTTGCTGACACATTTGTAATCTGACACGAGTCAAGAGTACTTCTAGCTTTGTGTACTAACCTGGACTTCTCTTCGAGATCCCCCAGTAAAGAAAGTTACCAAGTAAGCCTAAATCTACTTTGAGTCACATCTAGCTTGGTACCCTTCACTCTCCTCCTTTAGTATCTGAAGACCACAGATTGAGTTGACAGATATTATGTATGGACCCTCGAGTTTGTTTTTATCAATTCAATCTGTTTTATTGAATTCTTGATAACAGGAATGGGATTTGCAGGGAGAGCAGGGCTACTGGGAAGGCTGCACCGGATGTTCCCACGAAGCCAACAGAGAAGCTGCTGCCCATCTGAACAGCTCCTAATTGAGCTGCACTTGTCTCTGTGAGATTGGTCCTCTGCTGTGTTGGACGCCTTGGTCCTGTCTTCTCTCTGACGTGAGCATGTCCTCTAGACTCCTACTATAGGGTTGGCTATGTTTGTTGCTGCGCTCCCCGAAGGCCGGGCTGGATGATTTACCAGAAGTGTTGAAGAAACGACTCTGGTGATCACGGGCTTCGGGAGTGGGGAGAGGGCTGGCTGTGAGGCAGTCTGAGGGACGCCTTCACTCGACGCGCCCCCTAGGCTGTCACTGGGGCTTGCCTGTTGCGAGGAAACTTCAATGACCTGCACGTTGGTCCCGGATGCCGGCACTGCAGCTGGGGCATGACTGTTTCCGCTTGTCACTGGGCCAGGGTTCGCCGCGCTAGGAGGTGAAGGCACAGACATGCTGTTCCCACTGTCTGCAGACAGGTCGAGGCTGCTGTCATTCAAAGCCGTCAATCGGACATCTTCCGCCGACTGTGTTTTCTTTTTCTGAAGCACATGATTAGGTAGCAGCTGATGAAGTTCCTTTCTTCTTAAGTGCATTGCAGCAATTTTCATATCCATCTCGAACAACTTACTATTTATTGCTTGCCTATAAACTGTATCTGTGAAAGACTGGATATCATAGGTGAGGTCGATACTGAGAACTTCAGAATTTTCGGGCTTTTTTAACACTAACCCAATCACCCACATCGTACGAAACTCTTCCTTGTCAGGATTTTCTTTGGGTGCTGGAAATGACTGAGGATTCACATGCGCCAGTGTAATAAATTCATTCTTCTCCAAGCTTCCAACCAGGATTCGGATTTTTGATTCCACCAAGCCCACCCACTCTAGATGTTGTTTTTCCGTTGGTGCACTTGCTAGAAGTACAATATAATGCTTGTACTTTTGAAAGAAGCTTGGAGCTTCAAAAAGTTTGGACCACTCTGCCTTACTCAGCAAAATCTCATGTGTGATAGCAAGCCCTTGTTTAAACTCCTCAATCATGACGGTCCTTGTTGAAACAGACACGTTGTATGTGGAGTTCTGCTGTGGGTACGCTGGTGTAATTATAGGCATAAGATGGTATCTGTCACTGGGATTTACTCTCGGGTCCCACACAGGCAGGTTAAGATTTCGTTCTTCAGGCTCTTTCAGTAGCACTGGATTTGGCCATTCCCATTCAGAAAACACCAAGAAAAATTTACGTACAAGAGTTGATGCTACTGCATTTGGATAAAGCTGACAAGTTCTTGCTACTAGCATAGCCCAGGAAACACCTCCGAGGAAACCTAATATATTAGAATAGATATTGTGGCATTTAGCCCACAGTTTGATGGCTCTGAGAGTTAACCTGAAGTTGTCGATATTTGGTACTAGATGTAAGATTTCATCGGTTACCCGGCAACCGTTAAGACTTCTTATGCATCTAATATCTAAATTTTTAAGCAGACTGTCATCTCTTAGGTCCAAATCTTCTGGAATAGTCTGCAGTGCTAATCTTGCAAACAAAATATCGATCTCTATCCCATCAAAACACAGTTTGATAACTGGCACAAATGCCTCCTCAACAGCCCTTAAATCTCTTACTTCTTCATGTAGTTTCAACTTATCATAGAAGGAGGTGAAAAAGTCACTTCGGTCAACGTGTCTCGGTGCAACGCACAAGGCATCTATGTCGGCACCTTTCGTGTGTACTCCTAATCTGTAAGAGCCGAAGGTAAAGATTTTGCCTCCAACATTTTCAATTACCGCTGGTGGAAGGCTCTTGCTTTCACTGATTTCTCGTATCCATTCCTTTACCAGACTATTTAATTTTTCCAAAATTAAAATCCTGCGCTGCAGTTCCTCTTCCTCTTCTAAAACCCCAAAGGGCTTCAGGGTCTCGATTAATTTCTGAGTCAGTATGCAGTCTGTCTCCCTGGGGGCTGCTAAGCTGATGGGGGAGGAGATGCCACAGTGCTTGGGTGCTGGCGGGGTCTGCCGTGATCCCGGGGTTGTCACCGGAAACGGCATCATCTCTAGCGCTGGCCCCGCCACGCCACGTCCCCCGCCACCGCCACCTCCGTGGCCGCCGCCCGGGTCATGATCCGCCGAGGCGGGAGGGGCGGGGCTCCTACCAGCCCAGGTCCGACCCGCTCCCGCTCCTCGCCCGCCGCTTCAAGCGCCTCTCCGCGGTCCCCTGGGCCCCAACATGGCGCCCGGGCCCTCGCCACGGCGTTCTAGAACGGCCACGCACGGCACGCACGGCACGGCGATTGCGTGCCGCGCAGAGCCTCACGGGAGTTGTAGTTTCCAGGGGGTCCGCCGCCAGCTTCAGGCTGGTGGGGGCGGGCCGGGATGCGCCTTGGTTGGGGGGCCTCGGTTTCACCGTTTTATACGTTCACCGAGACCTACCATCTATTTCCCTGCCTTCCACTGCTTCTCACACCGCAGATCTACTTCCTCTCCAGGGGCATCTTCAGGCGGCCTTCTGCCTACGACCCGGACTTTGGGTCTGTCGTGGGACGCGGCTCCCGTGCGGTCCGCGGTGGCCCGGCGCTTGATGGCGGTTTGCCCAGGACTGCAGCTCCAGGGTGGCAGTTCCGTTATCCTCCTGCTCGGAAGGTCCTGTCCAATGTCTGCTGGCTTCTGTGGCTCCTATTGAGAAGTTAGTCTACAGTCGGGCTAACCTGCTCGCCTGTTTTTTCTTCTTGGCAGCTGTAAAAATCATCTCTGCCCTTAGTGTCCTGTGTCGACATTAAAAATAAAACGGCCAGTTATTTTACCAGCAAAGATGAGTTTATTGGGGAGTGACAGAAGAAGTAACTAGAGACAGGCAAGCTACAGCAAACCATAGCCAGGTCTGGAGAGCAAAGGCAGGGGACTTCGAGAGAGAAAAGGAGGGAGTTGGGAGGGGCTGTTACAAACAAAGCGTCCAAGGGGAAATGGCATTGGGGAGTTGGAGGTATAGTGGCTTCCCATCATTGTATCAAGGCGGCCTCTTGTCAGCTGGGTCTGTCCTTAGGCAAGGATAAATCTTCCTCCTGCTGAAGTGGTAGTATCTCCTTCGCTGTCCAAAGGAATGTTTCTTCACCCTAGGTGAGTGGTAGTGCGGGACAGCTCCCCTCAGGCCTTCCCTGCTCCATTTTAAATGGGGTTCCCTTCTTTATTTTCACTTCCACGCCTGCTATGCCACCACTAGGTGTCAAGGCATAAATTCTTTTTTATTTATCTTACAAAGGATACACAGGGACTCCTGAATTTCATGCTTTTCATTTCACGACTTCTGGAAGACTGTCAGGCGTATTCTTGCAATACATTCTCTCCACCACTCTCTTGATTCTCTTCATGTGACACATGACAGACCTTCTCATTCTGTGCTCCGTGTCTCTCACCCCATGTTTCTTTCTGGACAGTGGCAGAGCTGCCACTCGGTTCTCCAGTTCTCTTGCCAGTTGTATTTAGTATGCTGTTTAAGCTGCCACTGAAGTATCCGTTGAAATGCTTATATTTTTATTACTGGAAGCATTATCTCATTCCTTTCCAAATCTTCCCTGCCTTTTTCGACAGCATCCCTTTCATCCTTGTTTTCTTCCTACCTTTAATTTTTTTAAACATTTTGAACATACTTACTCAACACTCTGTAACTAATGGTCCCAATTCCTAATGTTCTTGAGAATTTGGTTGTTTCTATGACTCGTTTAGAGTGGCATCACTTCGTGTGTCTTGTGATTTTGGACTGTGAGCTCATCTCTGGCGAGGCTTGGGATGCCTTAGTAAAGGATGAGTCCTTCCAGAGAGAATTTCCTTTGTTTCTGTCAGATGCCCTTGAACACTATCAAATCATGTACGCCGTAACTTCACTTCTTATCCAGGGATTATCCCAACCACATAAGTAGTGCGATTTTCAACACCAAGCGTGTAAGAGGAAGAGTAGTTTTCCATTCTAGGGCAGAGTCTTGCTTTCCCTGCCCAGAGCCCAGGTCAAGAAAGGTAAGTCTTTGCTACCTCCTTTTATCAGGCAGCAGATTCATCCTAGTCCATCTTCTCATTCAAGTTGTCACCCTTTGAGGGTTCCAACTATATCTGGAGGGTCTCAGTTCCAACCTCCTACCTCTACAGGTCCAAGGCTCTATGTCTCTTTGTTGGGCATCTATTAAACTTAAGTTTCTTGGCTACAAAGACGAGAAAATGCCTCCAGATATGATCCCTGGCGTTTTCTGCGTTAAACACTGGGCATCTCCCTTCACAGGCCCCTTGTATATTGTAGCCATAAGTCTCCTGGGGGAGGGGAGTCTCCAGGTGGGTACCGCCCAGCTCAGGGGAACAGGCTATTAAGCTTCCTTCTGACACTATGTCTCTAGTTGAAACTGAAGGCTATGACATTTTTTAATCTAAGCACTGAATCGAAGGATGAAACTGGCTGTGAGCAACTAACCATTTAACTTCATGTTCTCTTTGAATTAAAAATCCTCCAAAATATGTTTTAAGTTCAATTATTTTTCTAGTTTTAGACTGATGAAAAAAGTTGGGGTGGGGGGGTTGTTTTACCTTTCACCAAACCACACAAAATAAACCACAATAATTCTATCATTGAGAATATGCTCAAAGAAAGTCTCACTCAAGACCCAGATCACCTCCTCCGTACTGAGATAAGAGTTATTAAAAATCAGATTCACAGCAGAAGAAAAATATTCAGAAGACAAAACCACAGTGAGGTTAGGGGATGTGTGAAGACAGGATTTGAGGCACGATTAGCAGGTGGAGCCTGGACATCCCTATCTGTCACTGGGAGCTCAGGCCCTGTCTGTCGGTCCATGGATGACAAGGCGGGACAAATGCACACCCAAGGTCACTCAGAGACGGCACATCTGCCACCACCGGCCACTCCACCTGGGCTTGGAAGGGAAGAGAGGCTGGCAGGTCACACTGGCCGGCGCCAGAGCAGCGCATTCCTGGTTGCTGAAGCCATGACTTGCACAAGTGGAAGGCCACACCTTTGGGACACCACACTCCCACCTCCCTGTCCCCACTCCAGACACCAGGTCTGGGGTCCTGGCTGCATGGGGAAGCCGCGGCTGCAGAGGAGCTTACTCTTCTAACCTGCATCGGTCCTTCACCAGGCTTGTAACAAGCACCTACTGTGTGCCCGACACCACACAGACCTTCGCAGGGCAGTGAGTCCCAGCCCGTGGCTGATGCGGCGATGGCCCTTAAACTGCGGGCCTGCAGAGGGAACTTCAAGTCTCAGCAGCCCGGCCCCCCGGGAACAGAGCATGCCACACTTCTGCGGCCCGAGGCCACACAGAAAGGCGTGGAAAGCCCTGCACGTCACTGTCCTGCAGACACGGCCCTCACAGCGCCCCAAGTCCCCCGCGCGTGCCCCGGGAGCAGCGTGTGGCCCAGTGGTGAGGCGCTGGGTGTGGCAGGCACACCAGGCCCAGGCCACGGGGTCCTAATCCCTGGTCCCCAAACCAGGGCGAGTTCGCCCCCAGGGGGCTGGCAATGCCCGCAGATGCTTTTGATTGCCACAGCTGATAGGGGTGCTACTGGCATCTAGTGAGTAGAGGTCCGGGGGACTGCTGCTAAGCACCCTGCACCACACAAGGCACCCCACACAGAGCAAAGAACTGTCAGCCCCAAATGTCAGGGGCCTGGAGTTGAGGCTGAGAAATTCGGTCTAAATCCACGCTTCCGTCCTGGAAACACAAATAAACCTTTCTCTCGCCCTTCCCGAGCCACTGACAAAAACCACATGGCCTGGCCGGCACCCTTCCCCAGAGGGAGCCTAAGTGATCATTGTCTTTATCTCAGTGACAGGACCCAGAGCCCTCTCCGCGTGGCACTGGTCCTAAACGCTAGCGTTCTGGGAAAAGGCGGTCAGCGGTCCTGCAGCCCCACCTACGCCAGCCGCTCCCTCCCCGCACCCCACAAAGCGGACTCACAGTATGTTGATACTCAGGAAATCAGGGGAAACTGGCAGCCGTGAAAAGGCAATATTTATGGAAAACAAAACACCAGACTGCCTGAGCAGTGACTCCATGCGCATGACAGTGCCAACAGTGAGGGAGAATGGGTGGATTCTTATTTCAGTGCCCCTGGGAAAGCCTCTGGGGCACCCACTTTCCCCACCCGAGTCTCCAGGGAACCCCAGTTGATGTGCAGGAGACAGGCCCAGGTGACCTCCCAGCGCCCACACCGTGCTGCTCTGGCTAAAGGTTTGCTCCGAAACCAGCACAACCAGCAGGCCCAACTCCCGGACAAGCAGGCAAGTCTTTTACTGTGGGGACAATGACTGGCATGATGAAATGACTGTGACAGTGCTCAGGAACCTGAAGCCTGGGAGGGCCAGCCCTAATTCACACGCACGGACACACGCACGCACACACGCACGCACACACACACACGCATGCACACGCACACGCACGCAGTCCCTTCCCTGTCCACCTCTCCAGATGCTGCAGATCAACTGCTCACTGGGGCAGGAGAGACGGCCTCGCCTGAGATCTAGGGAAAGGCGCCTGGGGCAGCGCTAAACACCTGACACTCAGCACTCGACACCCCACCTCCGCGGCCCTGGATTCCACCGTGGCACAAGCCACCACGCAGCCTCATGACGACCCACAAGGCAGCACCTCTGCAGAACAGGCAGGCACCGCGGCACCATCGGCATCCTGGGGGTTCATCGCAGACGCCGCCAGGAGGTGAGGAGCCCCTTCCCTGGGGGCATGTAAGGCAGGGGACACGACCTCAGGTGTTAGACCCCGAGGCAGGGGACACGACCACGGGTATTAGACGCCAGGCAAGACCACTTGCTGCTCAGAGGCAGAGAGATGAGCCCGAGACCCTTGCTTAAAACACTTGGCACAGCCACCACCCCGGCCAGCACCCCTTCATCCTTTGCCGCCACATCACGGTGATTTGAGTGTCTCCGTGTTTCTCCATGTTGGTGAGGGTGGCAGGGGGGCGCTGGGCCACATTATCTGCCAGCAAGCAGGTCTCAGGAAGAGGGGACAGATAGTGGCTCAGCCTCCCCAGCCTTATACTTCCGGGGGACAGTGAGAGAATCTTGGCAGCGTGCTAAAGGGCCGTGTGGAAGGCCGCGTGCAAATCCTCAGACGCTGCAGCCAACCCTCCGCACGGGGGAGCAGTCCAGGGTGTGTGTGCGTGTGCGCGCGTGCGGGACGTGTGCACGCTTCTGTGTCCGCCTACCCACGCGTCGTCAGGATCACCGAACCGAGACACTGACTCAGAGGTTCTGGACACTGGTCAGGCTCTGGGCAGGGCCGAGCCGGGTGCGTCTGTCCCCAGGCTGGCCCCGTCCGTGTTTCTAATGCCAGAAGCAAGCGCGCCTCCCCTAGGACACCATCTCGATCGCTGTGCCGTCCTTACTGCCACCAGCGAGGGGACAGCCACCAGCGAGGGGACTGCCACCAGCGAGGGCACAGCCAGGCTGCAAGGCACACCGAGTGGGAGGCCAGCGAGGAAGGCCGCCTCCCGGGAGTGCAGGAGGCCTGCTCCGCGCAGGTAACACAAGCCACCTCCCGCCAGAGAACTGTGTCAGTGAGCCCGGCCCGTTCAATAGACTCTTTATGTGAAAGGCTTTGCAGAGCCACCGCCGAGGTGAACAGTCGCTGTGCGACGCCTGCTCTCACCTCAACGACTGTGAAAGGAATGGCCCAGAAGGGGATGGTGAGCGGGAGGCAGTCTCCCTTCCCCCAGGTGGCGGGGGGCCCCGCAGCCCCGTCCAGGAAGCGTCTGTACGGCACGGAGCGGGGTTCCCCAGGGCCCAGTGGCCTTCAGCACAGGCGAGGCTGGCCTGGCCACCAGCTCTTCCCTCTCCATCCAGCACAGAAAACACGGGCAGGACAGTGACCTCGAGCTGAACGCTGGCCCCTCCACCCGCGGCCCCTCGCAGGCTGGCCCACCCCACGGGGCATCTTCCGGGATGAGGAAAGAAGGGCCCAGAGTCCTCTGGAGCGTGGCGAGGAGGGCCAGCACGGACCAGAACGCGCCCGAAGCCGGCCCGTGGAGCGCGGGAGCCGGGGCGGGTCCGAGGAGCCGTACAAACGGCAGCGACGTCGCTACATGCCGGCCCACTCTTCATTATCCCAAGTACCAGAACCTAACGGCGTCGGCGACAAAATCCTGCCCCTGTCGTAGGACCCCCGCCCCCGTCCTGGGCACGGCCCACCTGTGAGGCGGGAACACACCGCTCGCGGTGTGCGGGTGGCACTAACGTAATGACCCCACGCGGCGGGGCTTCCGAGCACCGGGCGGGCTCTGCGCTGTATGCGCCTCCTGGGCCCCGTGACTGTGACCGCCAGGCCCCACTCCGCAGACCAGGAAGCAGACCAGAGGGGTGAAGCGATTTGCCTGAGGTGACGGGGCCGCTGCTGCCCAGCGCCAGCCCTGGCCCCACCGCAGCTGTGCGACAAGATCCCACTCAGGCCCATGGGACCCCGGAGTCCCCCCCCCACCCCCAACGCCACCTCCGTCACGCACTCGAGGTGCAACGCGGGCTCCACACTCGCACCAGCGGCAGAAGTGGAGACGAGCTCAGTGACAACGCACCCGAAAGGCTCAAAGGCCCCACCCACCCTGAGAATCGCGGACCCGATGACCGGTCTCCTGAGCCCATGAGCGGCCTGCCACTCTGGGCCACATCATACAAGTCCCCTCGCTTGTGTAAAGCCACCATTTTCTCCAGGAAACTAAAATGAAGTCAAATATGATCTGAGATACATTTAACAGTCTTTTGGCATTTAAGAAAGTTATTTTTGGTTTCATTCACCCATTAAGATAATCAGTTCTTTCCACCAACTGAAGAACAGCCAGACACAGAGCAGCGTCCCACAGGCCCTGGGGCGGGGGGCTCAGAGCTGCCCCCTCCTGGCACCTCAGATGGACAGCGACCTTCTGGGCAGGGCCTCCCCCTGCCCAGAACCCACAGCCCCGTGCACGCCCAGACGCACCCGCCTCCGGAGACCCGCCTCCTCCACCTCCTCCCCGGACTGCCCCTAAGAGCCCCCCGTGCCCCGGGCACAGCGGGACTTTCTGCCAGGTGCCTGCACCGCCATGGACATGGTGTGGCCATGGTGCCCTCTGCAGCTCATGACACGGCTGCCAGGGACGTGGGCCACGGTCCGCGTAGGGCAAGGAGAGTGCCCACGGCACTGCGCGATGCACCAGGAGCCACCGAACGCCAGCCGGCGTCCTCCAGCACAGAGCACCGCAGTCTCGGGACGGCCAGGGCGCCAGTGGCCAGCCGAAGCAGCCCCCAAGCGTGTGGCAGGGGCTCTCGGCCTGCAGCCCTCCTTCAGCACAGACACACCTGGCCACCTTCCTTCCCCGAGCAGCCCAGCCCTGAGCCCCTCCGTCACCCCGCGGACCGGCCCTGCTCCCCTCCATCACCCACTGACCGACCCCTGCCCCCCTCCATCACCCCACGGACCGGCCCCCGCCCCCCTCCGTCACCCCCTCCTCACCTGCCGTCACGGTGTCCACGTCCTTGGCTGCCAGCTCTTCCACGTCTGACCTCTTCCTCAGCTCAAACCTCCGGGACAAGCCTTCTCGCGGTTTCCACAGTTCCTGGATCAAGAGGGGCTTCTCGTTGTCCCCAAACACCCGGAAGCACTCGGCCCGCCACTGCTGCCCGGCGTCGCCGGCCTGGCCCACCACGTCGCACAGCACGTACTGGCGGGCGCACTCGGGGCTCAGGGCGTAGCGCTCCAGCGCCTCCTTCACCAGCTCCTGCGCGCTGGACGTGCTGCTGGCCAGCACGCTCTTGTAGTGGGCGCCTGTGCGCACGCTGTCCCCGAACACCTTCAGGACCCCGGGCACTGAGAGCTGGGTGGAGAGCTCCGCGGGGTCATCGCCGGCGGCGTCCAGGTCACGGTACTTGTGGCTCAGTGTCCGGGACAGCACACTGGACAGCAGTTGGCCCTGCCGCTTCAGCTTGCTCTTGGTGGGTGGGGACATGATGAAGTGCGTCCCATAAAACATGGCGGGCCGGTCTTCATGGGCGAGGGCTGCGGGCTCAGCCGGCGGTGGGGAAAAGGCCGTGTCCTGGGAGGAAGCAGAGGGCGTCAGCAGCGCCCATCAGGAGTCCCAAGGGCAAAGAGGCGCACGTGAACTTTAACCAGCTTCACAGGCCGCCCGGGGCCGGTGCCCAACGGAAGCAGCAGACGTGCCACCCTTGGCCAGGACACGGCTGAGGACAGTGGGGACCACAGGAGACGAAGCAGGTATGAATGGGCTGAAGTGCCCTTCGAGGAAAGCCACTGCTAGGGAGCAAGATGAGGTCACCAAAGGTAAAACATGCTGTGCTGCAGGGTCCCCAAGGCAGGGGACAGCCAGGACACAGTGCAGCCGTGTGGGCACAAGCTGCTCGCGGGGTGGAACCTCGGCTGGGCCCTGTCTCTGTGATGTGGCCCACCGCCCACCGCGTGCACCCAAAGGAAAGCCACAAACCACACCCGACTAACAGCGCCTGCCCCATAACACAAGAACCTGGCTGGAGCCCAGGCGCCGCAGCCCGCGAACGGGGCGGAGAGCGGCCGGACGTTGCAAACACAGACCCCAGCACGCTGGCCCTCGATCGCGGGCCCTGGCCTGGAGGAGCCACGTCCCTGGGACAGCAGAAAGTCCACCTGGCCCCAGAGGACATGAAAGGGCTCTTCCAGAACCGGGGGAGGCGTGACTACAATGCAGGCACTCGGCCAGCCGCCTCCGGCCTGGTATGGGAGCCCTGTCCAAGCCGCAGATGCCGTCGTGGTAGGGAAATTAAGAAATGGCTCCTGGACGCGTCACACGGTCCTCAGTCTAGTGCACTTCGTGCCCCAAGGGCCTAGATTCTAAAGAGCCAGTTTATGGGGCTCCCCCAGAGCTCTGTGGGAGCAGGGGGCATGGCCAGGGAAAGATGTCTGCTTCGTAAACACGAAGCTCTGCACCAAGCCGATGGCGGGCTGAACACTGCACGTCGCCTAACTACAGCGCCCTATTTCTCTGCTGTGTCCTCACCAGAGACAAAGCAGACAGGCGAAGGAGAAAGCCCATTTCCTAGAAGCCTCTGGAAACAGTGCGCAGGTCCCAGTGAGGACCTGGGAGCACTGGGCACGTGCCACTGTGACATTAAACGCCGCTGAAGGCAACACGTTCAGGCCCTGCTCACTCGTGGCTCTGCAGGTGCTGAAAAGGGCTTTCGGGGCGTGAAGGTGACCGCTTAGGGCAGGAGAAGGCACGAGGGAGCCCCCAAAGCAAAGGGCCCACATTGACCCCGAGGCGCCCCCACAGGGCAACCATCCGGGGCTGTGGCACTGCCACTATGTCCTGGGCTTTGGTCTGGCTGTCCGCCCAGGCCTGGTGGGACTCGCCCAGGTCCCTCCCTCCCTCCAGGGCTCCATGGCTGGAGGCTGAAAAGCAGGCCCGCCTTCCTCTCCTCTAGAACCCGCCTGTCCATCAGAGGACCGCGAGCTCTCCCAAATGCTTCTGATGGCTTCGCGCACCAAAAACAGGGTTCCGACACTGACCTTTGCCTTTTGGGGGTTCGGGACGGCCCCCTGATCCGACAGCCTGCTGCTCACACTTGACCGCCGCGAAGCCTGTGCTGCGAAGTGGCTCTCTGAAGACCCGGGTGTCGCAAGCCGCTCGAGCGCCTCGAGGGAGTGAAGCTGTAAGGAATGAACACGGACAAGGCTTCGTTTCTCCTCCCCCGAGGAAGGTGTGACAAGCCTCCCTGCCAAGTCCGCGGGGGACTACCACTGGCTGTGGCTTCCCCCGGTGGGCCTTCAACAGACGGGCCTCGATTTCATTTACAGCAGAGCACCTGAGAGGACACACGTGACAACTGCACAGCTGTGCACACCCCCCAGCAGCTCACGCCACGGCCGGCTCCAGCCCAGGCCTCTGACACTGCACACGTGCCTCCCGGGACGCCCCTCGCTCCGAGGACCTGACCCCTCCACAAACACTCCCCTCACCTGGCCTTTTCAAGCAGAGCCCCAGGCTCGCGGCCCAAACCCACAGTGGCAGCTGTGCCTCAGAAACCTCTGCCTTTCGAGATGATGTCTGAACACAGATTTAAATGCAATGCAGAAAGCCCGGAATCTGTGTCTAAGCCAAAAGACCCCGTGTCACAGAAAAGCAATGAAGTAAACACAAGAGCTCAAAAGGCCCCAGGCACAACGGGGATGGAAAGTGCTATTTTGCGCTCAGTCTGTAAGGTCTGAAGCTTATACAATTCTGCTTTAATAAAAAAGGAATAGAAAATCACAAATACACGACTGCTAGTCCCTCCCAGGGCCTTGGGAGTGAGTGCCTGTCCCTCTTCTTCAGCAGTCCCCTGTGCCAGATTCTGAGGCAGAGTTTGCAGTATCACCCAAAACAAAACAAAACAAAACAAAACAAAAGAACACACACACAAAAAAAGAACAAGAGGCAGAACGTGCTTTGCGCCTTCTCAGTAACTTCTGAAGCCCCAATAATTTCCAGTAAACACAGACCCTGATCTGTTTCATCAGGAAGCTCTTTTCTCCTTATGGTCATTCTCCCTGGCGACTTTCAGGGAATGACTACTGCCAGTCACCTGTCCACTCATCACCATCCTTCACAGTCACTGAATGCAGAATACAGCTTGTTTGTCACAATGGGACGGACCGTTTTTTTTTTGTTGGTTTTTTTTTTTTTTTTGGAAAGGGCGAGAATGCAGGAATACCCCACAGAGTGGGGCACGCCCTGGGGAGCCAGATCTGGTTTGGGGGAGGCAGGACCTGCCCGTTCCTTTTCTGCTACTTCCCTCCTCTTTCACACAAATACTTGGGGGAACACGGGCCCAAGGGGGTAGCACGCTGGCTGCTGCTTCTCCTAGAGAACGTTTTTCCCTCGTTCTCAGGGAAGAGTCCAAGTTCTGATGAAAACAAGCTCGAGTCACACCAGCGAGCGCAGTGAGGTCAGTGCGAGGCTGACAAAATGGGCGGGCGACGTGGCCGTTCCAGCACTGCAATGTGGAATCCATTAGTTTCCACTAGGACAGGAAGGGCAGGGGGCAGACTCGCAGGCTCTGCTTTATTCCCACCGTCCATAAATCCTATCTCGACAGCATCAGCCACAGCGATGCTTCTAAACACACAGTAATTTAATCAGATTTAATTCTGACACGCCAGCCTCTTGAGACGGGACTGACTTTTTCCGACACTGGGGAGGAAGGACTGGCACCTCTCTGGAATGCACGAGAGGTGACCCCGGCTAACCGGAGACACCTGTAATCACAGGAGACTTGGAAAATTCTTTTCGGCAATTCAGATTAACCAAACACTTGGCAGGGTGCTGGGGCCTGAGGCCGCGGGCTCTGCGGCTCCCAGGGCCCCACCGACCGGCTCCCTGATGGCAAAGAAGCCAGTCTCTTCCGCGGGGCCCCCAGGAGCTCCAGCTCAGCATCTGTTTTCTTAGATGCGGTGTTTGTAGCCCGGGCTGGAAGTGGTACAGAAATAGCTGGGAAACAATGCTTTCGGCTGGCACACGAGTGGGGAACGCGCTGCTGTGCGAACAGGAAAACCAGGACAGGCTGTGGGCGGGGTGGGGGGGTGCCGCGCCGAGCCCGGAGCGGGGTGCGGACCCCTGCGCGCTGCTCCCCCGCGGCGCCCGCCACACCAGACCCGCCTCCAAGAGGACAACCAAGAAGATGAAGCCCCGGGGTCCTCTAGGTTGGAGGGTCAAGGGTCCAAGGGTCGCAGGGGGCGGTGGCCGCAGAGATCCCCTGGAACGCGAAGGCTGAGCCACCCTCGCCCTCGTGGCTCGTCTTCGGGTCCCACCCCCCTAGGGCCGCGCCAGGCCCCGAGAGCCAGCCGGTTTCCATGGCAACTGGACAAACCTGGCCTGGGCAGCTGGAGCGATGCCCCGTGAGGGCCCCGCTGCCCAAGCGCGCGCCCCGCGTCGTCCACGCCGGGTCTCCGTGCCCCGGGGCCCGGGCCGCCACGGACCGGCCCCCGCGTCCGCCGCCTCTCCTCGCGCACCCCGCACTCACCTCCAGCCCAGCCCGCTGCCGCCACCGCGGCGTTCCCGCGCAGCTCCCACTCCCGCCGTTAGCCCGAGCCCGAGCCGTGACCGCGCGCGGCGCCTCCTACCGGCCGCCCAACAGACGGGGCGGGGCCTGGGGCGGGGCCTGGAGGGGCGGGGCCTCGGGGCGGGGCCGGCGGCAAGGGGAGGGGGCAGGGCGCTGGCTCTTCCTGCAGGCCACCCAATAGGCAGGGCCGAGCCCTCGAGGGGGCGGGGCCTCCAGGAGCAGCGTGGAAACGCCGAGGGGTGGGGCCGAGCGCCGGCGCCCCCTGCCGGCCAAGTAATGAGCGTGGGCGTGGCCTCTACGACAGGGGTGGGGCTGGTTGCAGAGAGGCGAGGCGGAGCCGCGCACCCCCTTTAGCAGCTCAAGGGGCGGGGCTTCGGCAGAAGGGGCGGGATCGGTGCTGAGCTCGGGTGCGAGTCCTAGCCTCAGGCTCTGGGGGACAAGTGGGCTGTGTTTTGTCCCCACCTATTAGTCCCGTAGTGAATGGGGCGAAGGATGGAAGGCAGCAGACTGAGGCAAGCGCTTACCGGAAGCAGGTGGCCAGATATATGAATGAATATCTGAGACACGGAAAGAAGAGGGTGGCCGGTTTCTGTCTCCCCTGCAGTCTGTCCCCAGCCCAGCAGCTAGAGTTTTAAGTGACAAATCGAGTCATGACACCCTCTGCTTAAAACAATGCAAAACTGAGTCAGGTCAGCTCCAAGGCTCTGGCCTAACCACCCTCCTCAGGTAACGTGTCCTTAGAGCTCACTTTGACACGAGCCCTCGGGCTGGGGCTTCACCTCAGAAAAAGGCTTCTCACAGACAGATTCCTTCGTACCACGCTGCTCACAACTAGAGCTGTGGAGTCACGTGGCCTTGGGCATAACGAGGCAGAATTATGACCCTGGGAGCGAGCCTGTTGCTTGACAGCTCTTGCAGTATGAACCATGTATTGCTAAGGGAGAGTGGGCAGAGGGAAGAGACTTCATTGGTCTGTATGCCAGACCCTGTGCTGGGTCACCTCATTGATAGCACACATCAATTCCTGCGAGGCGGATGTTGGTGCTACCACTTCTCAGGTGAGGAAATAGAGGCTCAGGTCGGACAGCTAGAGGGAGAGCCAGAAACTGAGCCCAAGACTGTGCGATTGAATACTTCCTTTTATAGAACCCCCCACATGCACACAGGAACCTCTGCAGAGCACCCTGTATCCATCTACCTTCTCCCCTCATCCTGACCTGAAGAGTGAGGGGTTTTCCTTGCAAGGTATTTCCCACCCTCTTTAGCAGGGCTTGGCAAACTGCAGCCTGTGGGCCAAATCTGACCTACTGTTTTTATAAAGTTTAATTGGAACACAGCTACATCCATTTGCTTACATGTTGTTTATAACTTTTCATGCAACAGAGACTCGACAGCCCAAAAAGCTTAAAAATATTGACTATCTGGCCCTTTACAAAAAAACGTTGGCTGGCCCCTCTTTAGGGTCTAGTAATACCAACCATTTGATATCACCTCACTGTTTCACACCTCGAAATCTTTGCCTCAGGCCATGCCCTTGGCCTTGAAACTCCTTTCCCAACTATATTAGTCTGCTCAAGCTGCTATAACAAAATACCACAGACTGGGCAGCTTAAACAACAGAAATTTATTGTTTCACAGTCCTGGATGCCAGAAGTTCAAGATCAAGGGGCCAGCAGAGTTGGTTTCTCCTGAAGCCTCTCTCCTTATCTTGTAGGTGAACATCTTCTCCCTGGGGCCTCACATGGTTGTCCCTCTGGGCTTGTCTGTGTCCTAATGCCTCTTCTTACAAGGACATAGTGGATGATGGCCTGCCCCAGTGACCTCAGTTTAATCTAATCCTCTCTTTAAAGACCCTAGTTCCATACAGTCACATGCTATATGGATTTTAGGGGGACACAGGCCCATCACACCAACTTCATCCGGCCAATTTCTACTCGTTCTTTAAGGTTCAGATTAGGTGTTGCTTGTATGGTAGCCAACTCCTCAACTGGTCCCCGGATTCACGACTTCTGGTTTTCGTTCCCGTAGGGGGTCCCCCCGCCCTGCCATGTTACATAGGGCTGACCAGTGCAAGCAATAAGATGTTGCCCAAATAGCAGTGTGACTTCCAGAGCTAAATCATAAGGGACGTGGCTTCCGCCTTTGCTCCCTCTTGTATCACTCTCCCTAGGGGAAGCTAGCAGCTCTAGAAAGAAACCCAGGCCTCCTGCCAACAGCCAGCACCAACTCGCCCTGCATGCGAACGAGCCATGTTCATTGCTCATTTAGGCCAGTATGCTTTGGGGCAGTTTGCTGTGCAGCTATAGGTAAATGATGCACCTTGCGTTGGAAGGTCCCCCTGACTCCAGACGTGGCTCCACACCCCTCCTCAGCTGCCACGGCCTTCCATCTTTTATGTTTTTACTGAACCAAGCCCACATTATGTCCGTCTAGGTTCCTTAAAAACATATAATCCTCTAACGACCCCTTTCTGCACTTAGAATAAAGCAGGGCTTGCAAAACCCTCCCCCAGCTGACCCCACTGACTGCTCCGGGGAGCGCCAGCCCCTGGACTTCTGTTTGCAGGCATGCTAAGCTCATCTCCTCCTCCGAAACCTTGCCCTTTGCTGTCTCCTCTCCCTAAAATGCTCTCCCTGGTGTGCTTGCTCACAGACGCCTTTCCCTCATTAAAACTCAGCTCTGCTACTGTCTCTCAACCATTTGCTGGCTGGTCACCCCTGCGGTCATTCTCTATCTCATCTGTGTTCTTGAATTGTAGGCCTTTATTACTGTTTATTTGCTTGTGTGTTTAACACACACTAGGGTTTGTGTTCCTCATCCGTCTTCTCAATTGCTATACTTGGCACAGACTAGGTTCTCAGTAAAATATTCGTTAAATGTGTAAACAAAGGAGCAAATAGATTTCCGCCCTTCTCACTTCTCCCCCTCTCCCTCAACTGGAAGCTTCTCAAGGGCAAGAACTGAGCTGTATTCATCTTGGTATCCAGCACTCAGGCCAACGGCAGGTGAACAAAACCAGTGTTCGAACTTCAGCGTTGAAAATCTTTGGAAATCTGCAAGACAAAAACGGGGTGCTGATGCCCTCCATGGCCACCAGAGGGCAGCAGAGTCCTGGGAGTCAATCACGCGAAAGGCCCGGCAGAGCCCAAGGAAAAAGCATCTGGTTAGGTCAAAGTGCAGGTTCCCAGGGAATGGCCTGTCCAGGGGCAGAGAGACGGGCGGGGGGCTCTTGGGGACCAGAAGAGAGGAAGAGCAGTGGCAGCCCACACAGAGACAGCATTTGATCCCAACCTTTCTTTCAGGGACCGTCACATGGGCCTCAACAGAAGGGGCTGGCAAAACACGTGATTTAATCCTCGGATTTCCCGCTGGATGAACTCAGCGCCAGGACCTATAAATAGCAGTGCTTTGTAGACTCATCAGCCAAACGCAGTGGTTGTTATGATCCCCCACCTCGTATGCCGACGGCTTTCAGTCAACGATTTGGTGCTGCCGGGCACCGGTGCTGTCTCGGGTACCAGAATAAGACCGGCAGGACCCAGAGTGATGATAGTCGATCTTGCGTTTGATGTGCATGTGTCTATTCTGCTGTAGTGACCCAGCAGGCAGCGGGCTCAAGGGATCTGGAAAACACTGGTTCAAAGTCATTAGCGTGGAGACAGGACGAGGAGCCGGGGCC
>CM053515.1:1495544-1527647 GCA_028627145.1 Eidolon dupreanum
GCTCCATGCAGGGGCGGTAGGAGAGGCCCAGGCTGCTCCCTCAGGAGGGCCGTGCCCCCCGGAAACGCCTGGGCACTGAGGGGCAAGTTCAGGAAAGCGTTTTCATGCCAGCTTTCAGGCAAGCCCACCCCCAAAACTCTTAGGGGAACTTAATAATTGTGTCCCCCACCCGCTGCCGCCCCCTAATTAGGGATCAAAAGCCACAGGAGCTTGGCTTCCGCTGGCAATCCCGTGGGAGCATCTGCCATCACCATTTTAGGAAAAGAAAGTGAGGCTCAGGGGACCGGGGACCTCACACTGAACAGGCCGACAGGTACTGGCAGCTCTTCCTGGGTCCTGAGCCTCAGTTTCCCCGCTTGAAAAGAGCAGCTCCCCATTCCTCCTGCTTGCTATGAGGGGGATCAGGGGTGGTGCGGGGGTACAGGACAGTTGGGGACAGGGACGGGGGTGGGGGTGGGGGACAGGGGTCAAAGGCTTTCATCACTAACGAAAGCGCCAGACACCGAGCGACAACTCTGCTCCGGGCTCCGCCATCGCGGAGACCCCGGGGCTGGGGACTCTCACCCCGGTTTTGCACGCATGGAAACTGAGGTTCGGAGAGGCGAAGCGGCTGGCCTCGGGGCACCCCGCCGAGTGGAAGCGCAGGGCGCCACGCCAGGCTGGGAGCCGCTGACAAAGACCACGGCATGAGTGAGTCGCTGGCTTTTCCCGCAGGGTCACGGTCCCCTCCGCTGGCTTCTCCCGCAGGGTCACGGTCCCCTCCGCGGCCGGACGCTCCAGGCGGCTGGCGCAGCCACGGGGCCGCGGCCGCGCGCCCCCCGCGCCGCGCGCCCCCCGCGCCCCGGCTCACCTCGCGTACTTGGTCTTCTGGAAATCCAGGAGCCGGGGGGCGAACATCGCGGCGGTTCCATCGGCGTCCAGCCGGGGCGCAGGCAACGCGAACTCGGCGGGGGGCAGGCGGGCGCGGGGCGCGGGCGCAGCAGGTAGGCGGGGGGTTGGGGGGGCGCTGGGAGCCGGCGACGCAACTCCCCGGCAGATGGTGGCGGGGCGGGGCGGGGCGGGGGCTCCGGGCCAATCGCCTTGGTCCCCGCGGCCCCAGCGCCCTCCCAGTGCGGGGCGGACCCGCCAGCTCCCGGCGTGGGTAGGGAGAGTGGAGAGATGTGGGGGGGGGGGATCTCCTGCACCTCAACCCCTTCTTTCCCTGTGTCCCCTCCGCCCGCAGCTTTTAGAGCGAGAAGGCTGCGGGCCCTGGACACCGCCCGCGCGCGCGCTCGGCCGGCGTGGCTGGCCCCCGCGTGCACTTGTAGCTTCTCCCACCACCAGCGCCACTGCCTGGTCCCTCCGAGGCGCGCGGCCCCGAAAGATCCTCCCTGAATGGCTGCCGTCTCTGGGGAAACCCCCTTACTCCCAGAGGCTGTGACCCTCAGAACCCCGAGACAGGGCACGTGCATTGGTCGCTGGGTTCCGGAGTACCGACGATCTGTCCACGCCCTCTGTCTTCTGCGAAATCCAACTTTCTCCTTTAGTAGACCTTGGCCAGGATTCTGGGCTATGGGAAGCCACCGACTGGAAGGAGTGACACCCTGGGGGGCTGATGGAGGCAGGGCAGTCTTCAACGTGGAAGGACAGGTCCCCAAATTAAAAGAGAGGTCCCTCCTTCCCGTATATGTCAACCTCCTCCCCTCCTCTCCCAGACCTCCCCTCCCCTCTAGTTCCCAAATCCCACCCCCCTGCTACTTTTTATAACCGACGCTTTATTTGACATCTTACTACACATTCAGAAAATCATCCCCAAGGTAGCTAGAACAAGATGCAAGAGAAAGACAGAGAGGCTCCATCCACTTCATCTCTGCACTCCAAAACCTGGACATCCACGGACACCCACACCTGTTACTGGTGAGGACCAGAGGATGCAGGTAGATGCAGTCAGAGCCCACCTCAGGGCTGGGGGTGGTGGCTGCGGGGAGGTGTGGCTGGAGGTGGGAACCAGAAGAGGGATCCAGGATGTTTGCAGGTAAAATCCACCAGACCCTGTTGAGAGATTAGAGGTGGAGAATGAAGGGGACAGAGGAGTCCAGGTGACCGCTGGCCCTGCCGGGGAGGCACTGGCACCATTTGCGGGGGAGCGAGAGGAGACCAGAGCGGGAGCAGCAGAAAGGCAAGGAAGGGAAGGTGTGAGTTGGGTTTTAGCCAAGTGAACTTGAGGTCAAGGTTGATATGAATAGAAGGCCAAGGGATAGAGTGTGGTGGGCTAGAGGGGCTGGCAGGGCAGCACGCCCCCCAGCGAGGAGGGGCTGCAGGGCTGAACTGGAAGGATTTCTCGGAGGCTTGGGTTTCAGATCGCCCATCTGGACCTCTCAGAGCTGTGACTTCCCTTATGCTAGCCACCAGCCTCATGAGACTTCTCCATTAAATAAAAGGAAATGAGACTTACAATGCAATTTCTTGATCACATGAGCCTCATTTCAAGTGTCAACAGACACATGTGGCCAATGGCTGTCACGTGGGACCATTTCCAACACCGTGGAAAGTTCCGTGGGACAGCATTGCGGTAGCAACGGAGCCGTCACGTTCAGGAAACTTTCATTTGAGTTGTCTGAGCTTGATTAGGATGCAAGGTGTATACTGGGGGTCATGGTTAAGAGCAGGTCAGGTTCATGGCTGTCGTGACCAGGGCCTCCTGTCCCCTTGTATGGAGGAGGGAAAATGAAGCTGAGAGGGATCAGGGGACCCTCCCAAGGTCACACAGCCTGAGGGGCAGGACCCGCCCCGGAGCCCAGCTCTCGAGGCTCTGAGCTCATGGCCAACACACAACTCCTGTTCTGACCTCCAGGAGCCAAAGTGAAACCAAAGCAGGTAGGCCCAGCCCTGCGTTTCATGGATTCTTCACTGACCTTGACCTCCATCACCATTGCTCTGACCTCCCACCCCCACCTCAGGCCTCACTGTCAGCTGCACCAGGACACACCTGTACCCAGGAGCCAGCCACACCTCCTTCCTCAGCCCTCAACCTCAATTCCCAAAAATGTGAAGCCCCCAGAGGCCTGACCTCCTGTGGCCCCCTCTTCCCAGGGTGTGCAGGGGTAACCACAGCTCCTGGAGGCTGAGGGAGGCGCAGGTCGAGACTGGGTCTCCCAGGCTCCTGGCCCCACCCACGGTCGACCTTCAAGCAGCTTTGGCAGTGGGCTCAGCAGGCCACCTATAGAAGACCCCTAAAAGGAAACAAGCTAGAAACGAACTTTCTTTTTCTCCAAGAGCAAAAGAAGTTGAATAAGAAATAAGTTACTATTTTTACTGCCAGGATCCGGTTGTTATGGCAACCGAGGACCTGACTCCTGAGCCTGGAGTCAGGGTTGGACTGTGTGTGCACCAGGAAGAGGAGACAAGGCGGACCCAAGGGCAGCAGCGGCTGGTAGACAAGCCTCGGGTCCGCCGCCCTGCCCTGTCTGCCCCCAGATCAGAAGTCCCGCTCTGCTCACCGCCGAGCCCTCTCGCCCTGGTGGGTGGTCCTTGAGGACCTGCCTTTGGTGCAAGCCCACCTCGGGCTGGCTGTGGCGCAGGCAGCGGTTATTGCTGAAACTGTTTCCCCTTTAATCCGCTCGGTAACTCTCCGTGGTAGGTGTTGCTGTTTCTAACTTACAGACCGAGAAACGCGCCACTCGGCCGGAATGGAAGTCAGACCTATGTCTGTCGAGCCCCAAAGCCCCAGAACTATTGAGTAAACATCCATTAAGTTTATCAAGTTCCTGGCCCTGCAGAGCGCCAGAGAGGGAAGCAGGTGGGCGAGTAAAGCCCCCCAAACTCTCAGGCTTCTCCCCCCCTCCCTGGAGCCCTGACCACAGCACCAGGTTCCCTACAAAGCCAGCCTCTGCTGTCTGTCCCTGGGACCCCCACCTCACCCTCTGACCTGCTTCTCCTCCTCCCCCGACCCGTGGTGACTTTAATTCCCCATCAGTGGGTATGAAATGGATGCCTACTGTGTGCCTTGTAGTGGGGTGCTGGAGGGGACCTAGAAGAAGGCACAGTCCTGGCCACCTGAGGCTCTGTTACGAAAGAAGGGACACAAGACAATTGCGAATGTTTGTTCATTCACTCAGCAAATTTGAGTCAATGTCACATGCCTGTCCCCTCACATATATCATTTCACGAATCCTTTCAACGACCAGAAAATGACTCCCCTTTGACTGACTGACAGCAAACTGAGCTTGGAGAGGCAGCTGGTGACAGGTAGGAAGGGATGGAGCAGGTTGTCAACCCAGGCTGCCCTCATTCCAAACGCCCTGCTCTTTCTCAGAATTGCCCTTTAAATGTCCCGGCCTCCCTGCTCCGGGAGCACAGACGGATGTGGGGGGCGCATCTGGTGAAGCAGCAACTAAGGGGCAGACCAGGTATTAGGAGGGTCCGAGCAGGAAGGGGAAGCAGCTTTGCCTGGGGGGCGGGGGCAGGCAAGAATGGAGGAAGACAGGGAAAATTTCCCAGCTGAGGCTTGTAAGGAAATTAGCCAGGAGGACACGAGGCAGCCCAGTGAGGAAGTGCCTTCCGGCCAGAGAGAACAGCATCTGCAAAGGCTCAGTGGCATGGAGCAGCATAGTGGGACTGGGGGCCTGCTGGTCCCTGAACCCTGAGGGAGGGGTCTGGATGCAAACAGTGTTAAGCAAGGGAGTGAGTGAGCGACACTCTTCATGCTACAGGAAGACATGGCATTGGTGCTCATAGATGAGGGGGCTGCCATTTAGGGCAGGAGCGGGGAGCACCCCGCTGAGCTGAGAGAACAGAGAATAGAAATGGGTGGCGGCAGAAATGGGGAACAGCAGTCACTGGGGGCGGCCCACCAGTTCCTGGCTGAGCCCCAGCTTCTTAATGATAATGCCATATTTCATCAAACTGAAGACAGCATCCACTATAAGGTGTGCTTTTATGTACCATTAAAAAAGATAAATCACTGGTGGTTAATTCTGCCAAGACATCCTTGAACTTTTTCAAGCCCGCAGAAAAGTCCAGAGAATTGTACAGTAACCATGTACCCGCCACCCAGAACATACCCCTAACATCTTGTCCTATGATGTATCTCTTCCTCAATCCATCCATCAATCTATCTCTTGTTTCTGATGGATTTCAAAGTAGCTTGCAGACATCACAAGACACTTTAGCCTGCATATCATTAACGAGGGTTGAATATATGCTTATGGTCCTTGTTTGAGGGGAAATTAACAAAGAATAAAATGCACACATCTTGATCAAACGCTTGGTAATATTTGATAAATGCACACACATGTGTAAGCCAAACCCCTTTCGAGATACCGAACCTCATGCCCTGTGCCAGTCCGTCCCCATACCCCCACCCCCTACCACCACTGTTCTGATTAGATTTGCCTGTTCTAGAACTTCCTCTAAATGGAATCGGTCTGTATTCAGAATAATGCCTTTGATATCTTTCGATATCCTCTGTCATTCAGCATAATTCAGCCTGCGAGGTCCATCCACGCCCGTGCGTATATCTGCGGTTCATTTCTGTTTACTGCTACGTCGTTTTCCAGGCTGTTGATTGACACCTGGGCTGTTCCCAGTGGGTGGCTGTTACTGCCGATTAGAGGCCATCGGTTTTAAGACTCATTCTGATTTCGGGGCTGCCGGGATGGGAAGCACAGTACAAGTCAATGTGAATCAGGCGCTTGCTACCTGCACACGTGTGCTTGTGCATGTTCACGCATTGAATCTTTCTTGTGTCCAAAAGGAGGAAACCAAGGCATGAAAGAGGCTAAATCTCTTATGTGAAGTAGAATGGCAAAGTGAGGAGAAGTCAGGGGTCAACCCAAGGAGCCTGGGTCTGGACCGCCAAGCCACCCACTCCGGAGGTGAGGGAGGGGGCTGCTCAGTGTGTAAATCCTCCGTCACCACCTATCACTACTAGGGACGATGTGGCTATCTTGAACACAAACATATTTGAAAGTTCCAATATCTGCACTGAGGCTGCCTTTTGCTTTCCTTCTCAAAGTTAGCCCAAGTGGGTCTCAAAACTTAGTTGGGGTGAAAATCATAACATAGGGTGAGCACATTGCTATACTGTATAAGTGATCAAAAGGGTTTTTTGGGATAATCTTGGCCACGTGTCACGTTGACCTTCCAGGCTCCCAACAAGGCACTCGACTATATTGTGAACCTAGTATTAGAGGAAAGGAGACCAAGGCTTAGAGAGACTGGTTGACTTATTCAAGGACACAGAGCTAATAAAGACGGAGCTGGGGTTCGAAACCAGAATGTCTGCCTCCGGGCCCCAAGCTCACAAGCGCTGTGCCATGTCATCCAGCTTCATACAAGGTTCCTGGCCCACCAGCCTCGGAACAACCACACACGTGCTTACAACATGAAGGAATCCATTTCTTCTTGATTTCAGTTATTATACTTTTCAGCTCTAAAATTTCCATGTGGCTCTTTGTTGTGTTTCTATTTCCACGTCCCTTTTCTCTTCAGTAATCGTGTGTATAGCTTCTCTTCTCAGTTCTTGAACGTATTTATAAACATTGCTTTCACGTCTTTGTCTGCTGATTGCAACATCTGGGCCACTTTGATTTCTTTTGACTTTGTTTTTTCTTGTAACGGGTCTCATTTTCCATTTCTTTGCAAGTCTGGTGACTTTTTATTGGATACTGGACATTATAAATGGTACGTTGCAGAGATGTTGTGTTTTGTCATGTTCCTCTGAAGTGCTGACTTTTTGTTTTAACAGGGAGTTAACGCGACTCAAACCTTTGCCTTAGTGGTTGACATTGCCACTCAGTTTAGCAGCCAAGGTTTAGGTGGATTTATAACAGATTTTATAGCTCCTTCCTTTCCAGAATCACCCCCAAAAAGACTTTCTGGATCTTTTGTCAGCCCCTAACTTTGGCCTCTGACACTCCAAACCAGAAAGGCTATAGGATTTGGGGAGTGTCCTCAGGCACAGAGCCATGAACTTGCAAATGTCACTCTTTCAAGATTCTCTTTCATCTCTGTCTGTTTTTGTCACTCTCCAGTATTTTTGAATAGTGTCTATATTTATATCTATACCTATATCTTATCTATATACATGTGTACATACTTACATACACATATATTAAAAATAGTTTACATATGTACATATATAGCTCATATTTTATAATATATATTCTAGATTTTATTTTATATGTGTGTATATATAACTGCTGGAGAGGTAGTCCAGCCAGGCTCCTCTGTCCTATGTCGTCACCAAGAGCTGGACTCCCAACCTTCATTCTTTGCTCAGCCTGCTGGGTGCCAGGCCCTGGGCCTGATGGAACAGGCCTTGTCCAGGCACTGCCCAGCCAGGGAAGCCATGGGGGGCTCTTCCTTCTTCCAGGGGTTGCCCCCCAACACCGAGTCAGCTTCGATCTTCCCAGAAAGGAAAGAAGCAGCTCTCAGAACCCAGCTTGTCACAGGCTGGGTTCCCTGGAAGCAGGCTCTGAGACAAGATTAACATGAGGGGATTTATTAAGGGACTATTCTTGGGGTCACGGCAAGGGGGAGAAGGGAGAGGCTGGGCCGCAGGGCTCTGTTGACAGTGGCCTCAGGGGGTCCAGAAGGGGCTTTTGAAGCTGGGGAGGCCCTTCAAAGGTTTCCCCAGGGCTGAGCGAGTTGGACCTTTGCATCCCCACCTGTTAATCACTGGTTCCACCTCAGGAAAGGGGTGAGGGACAGGCTGACAGCCTAGGGGGGACACCCCCCATTCTCAATCAGAGCTTCCTCTGATGGGAACCTTACTTTTCTGAACTGCCCACCCTCTCCCGGGGTCCCCTTTACTCTCTTCCCAGCCTCCTACCTCCTCTAGACAAAAGGGCCTTCTCACCTCTGCTCCACTCCTGACCGAGCCAGGGGGATCCAAACCCCAACTTCCAGAGCAGGATGCAAATGAGGGGAAGAGCCATGTGGGGCCAGGTGCTGCGGCCTCTGGTTTTCAGCTTCTGGATACGTCTGATCTCAGACCTGTGTGCCCAGAAGTTGCTGTCCAGACCCCAAGCAGGAGAGACTGGCGTCCTGTCTGCGTTTGCAAAGCACCCAACAGCAACATGCAAATCAAAATAGGCTCATTTGCAACAAAGATACTGGGGCTGGAGGGACTGTCCTTGAGGATGAAGTCAAATTCAAATCCAGGCTCGCCACTGACTCCGAGATTTAGATTTAAAAAAATATTTTTTTTTTTAAAAGAGCAAAAGAAAAAAACAGGCAGGTGGTTTCAATAATAAGAACCTGACTTGTCATAAGAAGACTACCAGACATCTTGCTAGAGGGCGAGGTGGCTTCCCCACATCGGGAAAATCCTCCAGACTTTTATTTAAAATTCCATATGAGGTAGAGACAAAAATACCATGTTCAAAATAATCACAAAAACCAGCGTAATATAAGTAGGTTATATTATATTATAACTAACCAGGCCCGACCCTGCTTATCAAAACTTTTGTTTTTTGTTTCACGTGTAAATGTAAAAGTTTACATAGACAGGAGTAGCTGATCCTGGGGGGCCAGGATGGGGCGGGAGGCTGGGGGCCTGGGCCTGGTCCAGCCTCCGACAGTGGTGTTATCTCACATAACTCACATTCCCCATCGGGGCCTCAGTTTTCATTTCTAAGATGAAGGCATTCTAGCTCTAAAATTGTAAAGTTAAAATCTAACAATACCAAAAGCAGAACAAAGCTGGAGTAATCATATTCCAGCAGCGAAGACGCTCAGCCCTTTCTCATGGGGGGTGTGGAGAACTCTGTGACATGCCTGGCCCCTCACCCACCCCTGCCTCGTCGGCCCCACTTACCCGCCTCCTAGTTACTGGACACCCCTGATCCCGGGACCCCCAAGACAAGAGCCAAAGCCCAGGAGCCACCTTGGTGAGTATCTACAAGTCCAATGTGCTGGACCTTGCTGGCCTCTTGTGGCCAAAAGTAGAATTATCACACATTAAAAATGCGATCCTCTGGGGGCTGTCTAATGAGGCTGGGGGTGGAGACCCGCTGTGCTCATCCACGGAGCAGAGCGGGGCAGGGAGGGCAGTTACTGTAAATCAGAATAACCTTCTCCATGTCAAAATTAGACCCGCACGTGCCCTTTGACCTATAGACCCCACCTCTGGGGGTCATGGACAAGTCCTCTGGCCAAAACCTACTTCCTCTAGTTCTAAGTAAAAGAGATAAGAGGAACCTTCTTTTGTTCTCATTGTTTTTCGAATTTTATTTTTAATTATGGTTGACATACAACATACCATATTACATTAGTTCCAGGTGTACAACATAGCAATTCGACATTTATATACCTTACAGAGTCATCACCACGATGGGTCCAGCCACCACCTGTCACCACATGTAGTTATTACGGCATTATTGATTCTCTTCCTTATAAAAGAAACATTCTTATCTTCGTGTTAAATGAAACCACGGGAAAGTAATCAGCCAAATTCAGAACGTGGGGCCATCTGTGTATCAACTGATACAGCCTGTTCAACAAACACCTGGCATAAAAACGGAGTGGGGACACTCTCGATTGAAAAGTGACTTCCGGGCTCATTAACCCATACAATGCAGAGCTGCATTGGGGATCCCAGTTCGAAGGGGTCAACTGTGAAAGGTGTTTCCTGAGACCTCAGGAGAAATGGAACCCCGAGGGTATGCTAGGTGATATTAAGGAATACCTGTTCATTTTGGGAGGTGAGCTAATGGCATCGCGGCCATGTTAAATGGTGTCTGGGGTTTACTTCTCCGATATTCCTACCAGATGTCGGGGAGTGTAACTGGAACGAGCATAGGAAAATGTGGCTCACCACTGAAGTGGTGATGGGTATGTGCAAATTCGTGTGCTTTTCTCTCTGCTTTTGGTGTATGTGAAAATATCCATATTTTTTAAAAATTTAAGTACTATAAAGGAAACTGAGAAGACATCCGGATGGGGACCCGGCTGGCTGGGATGGCCTCGCAGTCGCCAGGCCTTGGTCTCCAGGGCTTCCATTCAAGCTGAGAGCTGAGAGAGGGGAGGTGGGGGTGGGGGTAAGTGCTCAGCAAAGGGAAAGTGTTCGTTCATAGTGGGAAGAGAGAAGAGAGAGACACTGGAAGAGGAACAGTGGGTCTGGAGAGAGGGGGTCGAGGGGAGGTGGTCCCAGGGGAGTGGAGGAGGTGAGCGGAGTTCGCAGAGAACAGGCCCCGGTAGACTGTGGCAAGGAACTGGATTTTCCTGGGAGGTAGGGTGGGGACAGTGTCCATGATCCCACTGCCATTAGGATTCCTCTGAGCGCTGCTCCCAAGAGGTCGAAAGGGGGCGAGGGCGGAAGTGTGGAAATCGGATAGAAGCCTTTTCCCGCCCCAAGGTAGACGCAGGGGTGCTCGGGGCACCGAGGGCAGTGGCGGGCAAGGAGGTGGGTGCTCTCTAACTATCTTGGAAGTAGAATCTGCACTGTGAACTGAGGCATGGAGACGGAGTATACAAATGCATGATGTCCAGTCCACACATAAGGATGAACTGTGACCGACCACCTGTGGCAACCAGCCCAGCACACCAAATAGCCACCCCTGTAGCATCGGCCCCAGACTCGGGACTCGATCAATAACTGGCAGCTTCCCCCATTGCTGTCCTGCTTCCAACTTAGGACTAACTGGAGGAAGCCAAATATACTCCTCTAACCAGTGACATGGGGTGTCCTGCCTCTAGTAAACCAGCCCTCGGCCGACAGCCTCCAATCTGAGCCCTGCCCCCCAAAGCCTTCTCGTCTGTCTCTCACTGTGAAGCCTCCCCCTTCCTCCGCCTGCCCGCGTCTCTCCAAGTGCAAGCAACAGCAGGTGACTCCCTCACTATAGCAAGTGCTGAATAAATAGTCTGCTCGTTCTCGTTTGGGTGGTTTTGTCCATACCCACAGGTGTGAGAGAGAGAATAGGTCCACTGATGGAGACAGGGAAGCCTAGAGGAGGAGAGATTTCGGAGAAATTGAGAACCTGCATGGGGTTTTTAAGTTAGCCGCGCCTGTGAAACTTCCACGTGGAGCTTCCCAGCAGGGAAGAGTGGGCTCGAACATTCTGGAGCTCAGGAGAGAGGAATAAATCCAGGAGTTATAAATATGATAGTGCAAGAAAAGGTACCAATGGCCTGAGGTAGTGAAAACGTAGAAATAGTCTAGACACCCATCGCCTGGTAAGTGCCGTGTGATTGTGGGGGACGGCCTTGCAGTGGAACCCCATGCGGCTAGTAGAAAAGGACATGCAATCCGAAGTGGCCTGGAAATGTCCCCAGGGTGCGTTGTTAGGTGAGGAAGCCAGGTGCAGGGGCGGAACTTCCACAGTGGTGGAGGAGGGGCCTCGCAAACTCTCTCCAACCAAACAAGGAAACTGGTGGCAATATCCAAAAACAGTCATTCGGAGTCTCTGGAATTGGTCGTGAGGGCATGCAGCAAATGGAGAAATGTTCATGCAAGAAAATCTGCTAAGTGTCTATATAAGTGAGAGTCTGTGTTTTGAGCCACACCTCTGCACCAACATCACCAGCAGCGTGAGCTTATGTGCACACGCACGCGTGCACATGCACACACACACACACACGCACACGGCTCCCAGCACCTTTTTCTCTAACCCGTCCTCCTGGAAATCACGTTATGCATAAGTTTACATCCTTGACGGTGTCCCATGGCTCTCTGAGGATCTTTCATGTTCTTCAATCATTTTTATTTCTATTCCTCAGATTGCATGGTCTCAATTGACCTGTTTTGAAGTTTGCTGATTTTTCCTTTTGCCAGCTCAAATCTGATGTTGGTCCCTTCTAGTGAACTTCTCATTTTGGTTATTGTACTTATCAACCCTGCTTTCTGTTAGGTTCTTTTCATGATTTCTGTCTCTTTATTGAGGTTCTCTCTTTGATAAGACATTGTCATCATACCCTCCTTTCAATTCTGTGAGTATGGTTTCCTTTAGTCCTTTGAATAGATTTATAATAGATGCTTTCAAGTCTTCATCCACTAAATCCACCATCTGGGCCCCTTCAAAGGCAGTTGCTTTTCCCCATTTTGAAATCATGCTTCCCTGTTTCTTTGTATTTCTCAGAGTTTTCTGTTGAAAACTTGACATTTAAAATAATATAGCAACTCCGGAAATCAGATTCTCCTTCCCACCCTGGGGTTTGATGTTCCTATTTTTTGCCTGTTTAGTGACTTTTCTGGACTAATTCTATAAAGTCTGTATTCTTTATCATGTGTAACCACTGAAGTTGTTGCTCAGTTATCTTAAGGGTCAGCTAATAATTGGACTGAGATGTCTTTAAATTCCTTGAATCCATCGGTCTGCCGGCTCTCTGCGCATATCAGCTATGTCTCAACTCTTCAGCAAGCATCTTATAACTCTGCTCAGGCCTGGCTTCCTACTCCGGGCCTCAAAGTCAGCCAGAGGTGAGATTGTAGGGTCTTCTCGGGTCTTTCTTGAGCATGTGCACAGTCCCGCACATACATACGGCCCCTTAGATGCTGGGAACTTTTCAAAGCCTTTATGGAATCTCATTCCCTGTTAGTCCTTTTAAGATTTTTTTTTAATCAGTCTCTTGTTTGCCCCAACTGGTAAGGCTGCCTCAGGCAGTTGCCATACCACACATTTGCTACTGATTGTTCTGGACAAATGTCTTCGGGGTAGGGCTACCCACACAGATACTGGCAAACTCTTAGTCAGGTGAAATAAAGACATATTTTGAGAAAGGCATTTTTCAGCAAACTGACAGGTCAAAGAGTGACTATTCTCTGCGGAGGGAGGTTTTGGGAAATTCCAAGCCCATTTCACCCTTTCTGGTGGCTGATAGGCTGCTTGTTTTTGGATCTCTCACAAGTCTGATGGTTTTCAAGGCGACCACGGATCTCGAAGAGAGTGATGGGATCAGGGCAAATTAAAACGCCAACAAGCTCACTGTTTTTATTGAGCTTTAGCCGTTCTACTTGGAAAATGCTTCTCAGATTGTTGCAAGCCTTCAGTTAATTTCCAGAATTCTGAAAAAGTTGCTTTTGATCATTTTAGTCCGTGTCCTCTCTGCTTTTGTGGAGGAGCGGTGCTTGGAGATTCTTGCTCCACACTACTCCAGAAGCGCTTTCTCCCACTCGTTCGATCTTCGTATCGTTCTCAGGAGGCGAGTTATTTTAGCCCTTGTTATTATGGAGGAGACATACTCAGAGAGGTTAGGTGACTTACCTAAGGTCACACACCTTGTGAGAATCGAAGCCAGGATTTGAACCTGAACATGCCTGTCTGATTTCAGTGTTCACCGTGTCCTGCCCTCTCTCCTACTGCCTGGCCTCACACACAAGGTGCAGTCCACCACCTTTTTGCTCCAGCCCGGAGTTCCTTCCTCCATGCCATTTATCTGATGAATTTATTTAGGAATTTGCCTGTGGGAGGATTGCTCATCTCTGAACGCTGCACAGAAGAATACTTGAGGACTGTTCTCAGCACTTGCAAATGATGGCTCTGCTCTAATGTTGAAAGGAGGAAGGGAAGCTCTTCTCCCTGGCATTGGCATCAGTCCAGACACCTGAAGGAAGTCTGAAGTGATGATAGAAGCTCCCAAGCATTCTGCTTGCATTACACACCATCACCGGCACATGAGCTCATGCTGAACTCAAGGTGAGCTGGGACACAAGGGTGCGTTACTGAGTCACACACAGGTTGAGCTCTCAGGCACAAATCCAAGCTATTCTCCAACAACACTTGTCTGTGGTTCCCAATAAAACCCAGATAATAAAGCAGTGAAGAAAAAAAAAACTGAGCAAGTGGGCAGCAGCCCGCTCCAGCCCATTCTGGTCACCAGGAACAGAGGCTCAGAGTTCAGTTCTTCAAGTGCCAAGTTTCCATTGTTCTAGGTAATGGGAACACGGAGTGAACAACACAGACAAAAATCCTCTCTTCATGGAGCTTATGTTCTAGTTGGGAGGGGACATTATATGGTCTATTGGAAGGTGATAAGTGCTATATATGAATATAAAGCAAGGAAAGGGATAGGCAATGTGAGAAAGTGTGGAGGTTACCATTTTCAATAGGGTTATCCAGGTGTCCATAGCAATTCCCTCTGAACAAAAAATTACATTAAAGTGGAGGAAGTTTGACAACGGGCTCATGACCTTGGAATTCACCATCCTTATCATATGCCGTATTATCCAGATAGGTGATAGTGTCACTGGTCAGAGGGTCCTCTCCCGGCATGTTGTCCAGGTTCTTGATGTCTCGAACAAAGAATTGAGCAAGACACCAAAATACAGTAGAAAAGTTTTATTAGAAAGGAAAGTCCACTTCCAGAAGTGGAAGTGGGCCTGAGCAAGAGAAGCATGGCTCAAAAGGCCTGGTAACAAAGACTTCAAGGTTTTTATCCCATTTTTGCTGTGGGTGGTTACTTTTCTTAGAGGAGAGGGCTCCTTGATTGACAACTAAGATTGACAGGACTCAGTGATTTATCATTTTGCTTTCTGTGCATGTTTGTTCCCAGAATTCAGTCTGTTATAATGATAGTAATGACCTTCCGGGCATATGCATCATATTATAATGATGGTATAATGAGACTCAGGTGAATTGAAGGTTGTTGGGGTCTTCATGGCGCAGGTGCGAGTGACTGGCTTAAACTGGTACCTAAATCTCTGCCTACTGGTTTCTTTGTGTGAGTGAAAAAATGCCTTCTGTCTTGCTTAATTGTGGGTGGATTAGAGTGGACCCCTTCTAAGATAAGATAACCTCAATGTCTTCGCAGGCAGACCCGAAACGTCCTAACTAACTTTCCTGCCTACCTCTTTTCTAAGAGCCATGAACCCCCTTATTATTAGTATGGATGTAGAGGGACGGGGAGGTCTCTTCTTCTGTATCTGCTTCCTGCTGAGAATGGCCACAGTCCCTGCCTACAGGGTTTCATGGAGCTCTTTCCCTTCCTGCCTCAGTCAGGGTGGGGTCTTGGGTATCCTTCTGAAGTGCCACCTCAGTCCCTAGACAAGGAAAAGAAAATACAAACTCGTTATTTAAATCATACATCTATTAATTTCTATTATTGATTTGCTTATTAAGTGAGTAAAGGGAAGCAGGCTTGGTTAATATATTTCTTAAAGAGTAAAAAGAAAGACCTTTGACTTAAATCCTCGCCCCCACCCTCCACCCCTGACTCTAAGGGCCCTGCCTGGCTTAACACCATTTCTGTTTAACAATAGGTTGATGACCCTTATCAATAGCCAAGGATCCTAGCCGAGGGCAATTATCAAGATTTGAAGGAGAGGGCCTTTTTCCAAAGGAGGGTAGAAAACTTAACTAGGGTTACTAAAACAATTAACTCTGCTAGAGATGTCCCATTTCATTTCCTGCTAAAAGATTTAGAATTTTACAAGTGATGTCCCCTCTCAGTAGAATGGCCAGCCGAAGACTCAGTTGTGATGCCAGCTAAGAGACCACACACCCTGTGAGGTTGGGGTGTCATTCTACCATGGGCAGTGTGTGCCTACAGACTGGGAAGGCAAGTAGATAGTAGTGTTTCCTTCCATATTACATCTAATAATCCACTTAAGAAATGTTCATTTCCATTTACACAACCCTAGGTTTACTGAATTTTGAGATTCTAGTACCCAAAGGGTTCCCTATTACTCAGGGAGCAGAGTCATGATTCTAGTAAATTGAAAACTCAGTCTACCCCCTGGCTATTTTGGGATCTTCATTTGCTGAAACAACAGAGGAGTTACTGTCCTACATTGAATAACAGGTTCGGATGAACAAGAGAAAATCCCATGGCTTTACAAGATGAAGTCAAGGAGAGCGTCTAGAACCCAGGGAATTTACTCAGCCACCTGTTTATATGCCTCCACTCAATAATAACGGTCGGTAGGAAACTGTGCCAACTGATAAAACCAACAGAGATGTGGCCCCTGCCCTGTATCTAGATTTCAGTGGTTGGCCATATGGAATACACTTACATTTGTGTATCCATACATTTACACATGACTGCACACATCCTTCTCTGACTGCACAGTCTCTATCCCTTAAGTCTAGGTTAAGTGACCTCATGATGTGCTCTCATTGTACCCCGGCTTTGTAATTTGTAAGTCACTTCCCCACTGTGACTTCTCGGAGGAAAGGGAGGAGGCCCATTTAATTCACATGGAAGGTGCTTCCTAAATATTACTAAAGGAACAAATGTGAAGTGGAATCCCTCCTAGGGACGCAGAAAGCCTGGGCCTTGGAGAATCAGGGTTTCCTGTTCTCAGATCTAACAGTTGGCAAACAGAGTAATATTTCTGAGGCTGTTTCCAAATCTGTAAAATGGGTATGCAATATTCTCTACATAGGGTTGCTATAGCCTCGAATGAGAGTTGGCACAAAGATTGACATGTCCGAATCTTTTCATATTAATGAAAAGATGTGGGGGTTACAGACCGCCTTCTTCTCCCAATGCGCATGCGCGGCGCTCGTCGCGCCCGCAAGCCCTGCCCAGCTCGCCCCGCGCGTGCGCGCGCCCGACCGGAACTCCGGCCCGGGCCAGAGGTGAAGGGGCGGGACCTCCGCAGCGCGCTTGCGCCGTGAGAGGCCGTGCGGCGAAGGGGCGGGCTGCGCAGGCGCGCTGGGAGACCCGGTTCTGGAGCATAAACAAGAGCGGGGACGGAATGAGGCGGCGGTTGAACCCCGGGCGGCGAGCTGCGGCGAACCGGGCGGCGAGCGGGGCCTGGCGCCAACCCTGAGCGCACGCGACACACCCCTCTCTGCGCTCGAGCCCCTGGCCGGGCCCACCCGCCCGCCGCGCGCCCACCATGAACCTGGCGAGTCAGAGCGGCGAGGCCGGCGCCGGCCAGCTGCTGTTCGCCAACTTCAACCAGGACATCACGTAAGGCCGAGCCGGGGCCGGGGGCTGGAGCGAGGGCAGAGGGCAGGGATGGGGGTGGGGGGCTGGGGGCCGGGGCGGGCAGGCGCGGCGAGCGAGGGGCGCCCTCCTCAGGGACCCTCTGGGCGCTGCCCTGCGCTCTCTGGTGGGGACAGTGATGGAGATGAGGAGGTATTTCGGCCGCCCGGTGGAAGGCGTTCTCTATCTGGGCCCCGCGTCTCACAAACTTGGGCCGAACTTTGGCTTGACCTGTTGTCCCGGCCGCCTCCGGGGCGGTGGGAGTGAGTCTCCTACGTTTACCCCGCCTCCCTCAGCTCTCCTCCCCTCTTCCCCTCTTCAGGCCCTTCTCCCTTTCTCCTCACCCGAGGGCCTTTTTTCCCGCTTTGCTTTTCTTCGTGTCTTGCTGTTCTTTTTGGCAGGAAACTTTGATGTCGTTCCTGAGCGAGAAACAAAACTTAGCAATAATCCTGGCCTCCGACCTGGGGAGAAACCAAACCAAGGGGCATGCGACAGAGAAACACCTGAGGAGTCTTGGCGCTTCAGGGAATGGGCTGTCCCTAGGGGAAGAGAAGCCCTTGATGCCAACCCATGGGTTTGGACCGCTGTTTGTCCAAACCCGCGTGAGTTTGAAGCCGATTCTTCAGAGGCTGGCTCGGGTGACCCAGGAGAATAGTTACTGGATAGTTTCTGGAGCAGGAAGGATGAGTTGTGGACCTGGAAGGGAGGAGAGCCATCTTGGGAAGTGAGTAAGAGGAAGTGATGTAAGGGAGGAGGCGTGGCCTTTGGCTTCCTACTGAGTAGTTGGTTGAGTTGGTACAGGGGAATGGCAAGCCCCAGGTGGATGGCATGCAGCTGGCGCTCAGCATCTTCCCAAAGTTGTGAGACTAGTGCAGACAGCCCTACAGTGGGATGTAGGGAGCGGTGGAAGGGAGCCATCACCTACTCCTGCACGTGAGGACACCCATGTTCAGGAAGGTTCAGAGCCGAGCCTGGCTTTCACAGTTGGTTATGGGCGAGAGGGACAGGACTAGAATCTTTCCTGAATTCTCCTCCAGTTCTTTCCTCTCTGCCATGCTGCCTTGTCTGCTTACAGAGTAGGATTTTGAGGGGAGTGAATTTAGAAATCATACTGTCGCAATTTTTAAAGATTAAATCAACCAAATACCATAGTGGTCTATGTGGCCAGAAGGTGCTACAACAGAAACAATTTGGACAACCTGTTACAGGTGGTTATGATTGGGGTAGGCTATCTTGTGTTAATCCAGGTAGAGAATAGGACATTTCAAACCCACTGTGACTTAGTTTTTAAGCCCTTGGAATTTTGATACCGATAAGAACCAGTAGCTTGATGGTCTTTTACGTCTTGTATAAATTAGAGAATTTTGAAAACATTTTCTACCATCCTTTCTGTTTTTCACTTCTCATCATTTATATTGGAAGGAAATCAGATATGAGGAAGCATTCTCTTTTGCTATTACTTCAAACGGGCTACCAGATTTGCTACACAATAGAACAATATCACTCTGGTCTGCAAAAAGACCATTTCACACTTGGAAATCATGTGCTTCCCCCTCCTGTGTGAGCCCTGAAGTTATTAGGTCAAGAGAAGATTTCTGTGTCATAATTTTGATTTGCTAAAGAGGCCTTGATGTAGTATGAACATAAATTATAAGGAACAGTAAGTTAAGATTGTGCTAAAAGTTATAGATTAAAATGACTTAAATTTGTTTTAAATCTACACTTGAAAGAAATGCAAACATTCCTGGAAAACGGCTTTACAGTTTACACCTTTCTCTCCCTTGCCCATCTCCAGAATTGTAGTAGAGGAACATGATTTTTTCAAGACAAAGCATATTCATCTTGGATTCACATTTTAACAACAGAATATTTCTTGCATATCAAACTATCCTGCTTTTCTTTTTGTACTGGTAATGGTTTCAAATATTGTGTTGTTTTTTTTTCCTTGCGATTCGTGTCCTAAAAGTGCGAATAAGTTTTATTTGCTTTTTACCATTTGTTTTATTTTGTTTTTTAACTAGGACAGTGAAAGGCACCAAGAACAGCTGATCTCGGTCCTCTAGCTCTTACCTGGTCAGTTCCAATCCTAGTTTCCGAAAGTAACACATCAGAAGGTTTATGTTGGAGGAATTTTTGGCTTATTGAAATTGAAGGTAACTAATAAGTGACAGAGTATCACTTGGACCTCAAATGAAAGTACCGAGGACTGAATTCTTCCAGTGGGTACCACCCAGCTTGTGGGAGGTGATTCCAATGTCTGCTTTGAGCTATAATTCTAAAGGGATGAAGTAAAGAAAGGCTTGATTTTCCAAGTCCTCTGTTTGTAGAAGAGTTACGGGTGTACGGTATAAAGGCACTAGGAGACACCTGTCTGAATGTATCACTGTTTTCAGTCAAGGTTTAGGTTATAGTCATTCCGGGAAGGCCACTTATTTCTCTCTTCCTCATCAGTAAATTGAGGGGCTTGGGAGTGGAAGGTTTTTAAGGCCCCTTCGACTTTAAAGACCAAGGCCACCGTGCCTGCTCTGCAGAGGATGTGTTTGAGGAGGGTGGGGCAGCCACAGAGGAGGCTGGTATCCGACAGCAGTGGCCCGCGGATAGGAGACATAGCCGTCAGGACCTGCTGTGGCCCATGGGACACATGATGTGTTTAAGAGAGAAGTTAAGGTCACCCCCAACTCTCTGGTTTGGGTTCTGAGAAAACAGAGATGACACTAGGGAGAAGGATTCAGTTGAGGGGGAAATGGTGAGCCCTGCTTTGGATGCCGGTGGAGTTTGAAGGCCTCGGTGATTTCCCAGCAGAGTTCAAGGATGAAAATGATGTGAGCTGGAGGGAAGGGCCTGTTGTGGCGATAAACTTAACCAAGGAGGGCTCCGGGACCTACCAGGTCTGTTCATTTTTATGGGCACGGACTGTGTCCATTTAACATCTTCAGGGGAGGAGGTGATCAAAAGGGAAAAAGCCTTCATGGACTGATCACTGGGTAGAGAGAAGGAAAGGAAGTGAAGAAAAAGATCTGATTCACATTTCCACTGTTTTAGTGGAAATCACTGTCTTTCTGATACTGAACACTAAGTTTAAATTTAGTGACAGAGACTTGCGGTTAATAGTGGTGGATCAAACACAAGCATTTATTTTGGCTCCTTCCCAAAACCCTAATAAAATGTCAACCAATGAAATGCCAAGAAGATGTTTTAAAAGGCTTAAACCCGTGAGATGAGAATGGGACAGGAAACAGCAGTACAGTGTAGTTGTGGAAGCTGCTTTAGTTATGGAAGATGGTGAAGGACGGGGGCCCTAAATTGCTCGTGGGGGAAACAGACATCGACTGGTTTACACCACAGCCCCAGAAGCCTGAGGGCCTGCAGTCTGGGGAAGCACTAGTAGTGCAGTAATGCGGTGTGGGATGAAGCTAGAGGACTGGCTCAAAGTATGTTCCAGAAGTGCCCTCTCCCCTGCCCTGATGAAGGCCTGTCCCCAGAAGGCACAGCAGGGTCCCTGCGTTTGGACCCCAGACAGTGGAAGGTAGCAGTATAGTAGTGAAGTGGGGGCTTAGGTGAATATATCCTTTTTTCTGTCATGGTTTGCTCGTTTTTCCCTTTGTTAATAAAAGATATTAATTAAATTACATTAAACACATGAATATTTATTGGAGAATAAGATTATTTACTAGTGGAATCTCATACTTATCTCTTACTGTACCTCTCCCACTAATACACCATTGTGTGGTCAGGTGAATCATGAGAAATTGTTAAAAGCAGAATCTCCAAAGGGTATGAACCTGATTGTTGGTATTTGAGCTGAGAAGATCAAACCTATTTACATTTAACATCCGCTTTAAAAATACCTACCTTTATTGATAAAATTACATTCATATTATACTACATTCACATGTCAAAGAATAATGGGAATATTTTTGTTTACATTTCTTCTTGTTTGAGATGCAGAGTCATTTTTGTAAACCATGTGATTGAAATTCTAGCTAAGATATTTAATACCCTAAAGCAGTTTCTTAATATCCAGAGAACATCAACGTTCTGATGTTTGATCAGTTTTAACAAATTCTATGTCTTTGGAGCACAGCCGAGAACCTGGGTATATCAAAATCCCGGTTCTCGTTAATTAATTAATGCTCGTTATTTTGCTCATGGAAGAAGCCCTCTCTAGGCATATGTTACATGTAATACTAATACGCTTAGTGATTTGGTTTCGAAGTCAACAAGATATTAGAAAGAGAGAGGGCTGTTAATGATGGTAGCCCACAAGGAACAACTGTCAGCAAAACCAAAGGTAGAAAATATTTTTGTAAACTCAGTACTACAGTCTAGCCATTTGCTGTAGGCACATAAAACTCTGAACTTGTTAGGGCTTGAGAGCGTTCCTGTATTAGGATAGGATAGGAAGTCGTTCAGTGATGCGAGTTCAGGGAAGTGTTAGGGATATGCAGTCCCCTTGTGCTAAGAACCACGGGAAAGCTCATAATCTGGATGACATTTTTCTTAAATCAGAAATGGTAGGGAAGTGGTTTTGGTACTTAAACTAACAGCCTTTAGTTAAATGGAAAACATTTCCTAACCCCAGTTTCCCAAGAGTTGTGAATTGCTACGGTTTTATTTTGTTTTTAGCCTTCCTGAATGTTCTTGTATTTCTGTTGGTTCCTTTATTACTTTTCAAAATATTTACAAGTAACAGTACCTAATTACTTCATTAGTATAACTAATTCAATATAGCAAAGTATTTTGGCAAAGAAAAATGATATGAGCTGATAGAGTTTTGTTTTTGCTTGTACTTCTGAGAAAAAGCAGTTGCAATTTTAAAATATAAGAATGCTTATAGCAGCTGTTCTTGGAACAGTTGAACCGCACAGGACCACTTATGTGCAGATTTTTTTTTCAGCGCAGTGAATATGCAGTGGGCCCTCTGTACCCCTGGGTTTCACATCCACAGGTCCAGATGACCGTGGGTGTGTGCATTGTTTTGTGCCATTTTAAAGAGGGGCTTGAGCATCCACAGATTTTGGTAGCCGTGGGAGTCCTAGAACCAGTTCCCCCCGGATACCGAGGGACATCTGACTTTAGGGGGGAGTCTAAAGTTATGTGCCGATTTTCAACTGTGCAGGGGCAGACGCCCCTAACCCTCACATTGTTCAAAGGTCAACTGTATATTTCTTCTACACATATGTGAAAGAGAGGTTAGAAATCTCAAGTTTTAAGTAGATGAAATGGTCATTAAAATAGCCCTACTTTCATCTTGGCGTACAAGTACTCATGGTACAAACCGGAAATGCAGCCTTTATTGCTTCTAGTCTTCTGATTTACCGTCTGCTCTCACAGACATTAAATACAAAAATGATCCCAGTGTCCGAATCTTTGCATGTCCTCCCACCTCCTGCTCTATTCTCTCATCCTCTCTGTTTCCGAAAGCTGGCCTTTCCTCTTTGTTCCCTTGGTCAGTCACGTTCTGGAGAGTAGTGGTCTTGTGACAAGGAAGTCCTTCGTTTAGTGTCACAGCTCTCCTGTGCTCGGGGACCTGGAGAGTCGAGGCCCCTCCGAGCCTCTCAGCAGAAGCTGCAGCGTTGACAAGGGACGTGAATGCGGCTCTCACAGGCGAGGCTCTGAAAATGAGCCTTCGCCCTCACCGTCTACTATGCCAGCGGTGCGGGTTCCGACTCCCTATTCTCAGTTAGATTTTGGTCCGTTTTATTTCCATCGCTACTCAGCCACAGCATGAGGAGTAAACTGTGTTTGCTGCAGCCTTACTGAAACGTGGACAGCTGTCGTCACCCACCTGGGCTGTAAATACCTGTTTATCTCTGGTTCAACTAGTGTTAGCCCACTTGACTTTTGGATCTCTCATGTACTACGCATGTACATCAAATCAGCTGAGAAACCCCACTTCGTTTTGAGGGGGTCATTAATTTAGGGCTGATTACTTTCATTTATACGTCAAACTTAGCTTGAATGTTTTTTATGTTAAATAAAAATATTGTCTATTTTTATTGTATCGACCTTACCCCTCTCCTGGCTGTGGAGGTGCATGTCATCTTCCTTTGCCACCCTTTCCGTTCACCCACCGCTCACCTGGTACACTATGTGAAATGATTTGTGCTAATTTTTGCTAGAGATGATGGTTCCTATTCGGTAACATGGAGCTAGTTTGTGCATTATCACTGTCTACACGTATCAGCTCTTATTTCTGAATTTGGCTTTTTTGCAGGTCCCTAGCTGTTGGTAGTAAGTCCGGTTATAAATTTTTCTCCCTTTCTTCTGTGGATAAGCTGGAACAGATCTATGAATGCAGTAAGTGTTTGCTTTATTTTTCCCCCTTCTTAAAAAAAAATAGACAAGTTATACTTGAATTGAAATGCATTCCCAAATTTAGACACTGTGATAAAGTGTAGATGCCCTTAGCCACACTCCTCTCTCACCTCAGTCTACCGAGGGGTGACAGCGGTGAACAGTACGTGTGTGTCCTTCCAGACCTTTCTCTGTTGACCTGCATACTTGTAAGTGTACACATAGAAATATTTGTTTTATGGGATTTTTTCAACACACAGTGTTATACGGTTTTTATTGTCCTAGAATTTCTCTCCCTTTTCAATGCCATGTAAACCATTTAGTTTTCTGTCACAAAGGGCTTCCAGAAAATTGAAGATATTACAGCCCCACAGGAATGACTTGTTTTCTTCGGTTATCATCTTACGGAATCTGAGTAGCTGACATCTCAGAGGCAGCGTGGACTTCCAGAAGGGTCATGAGCTTTGACTGTTTGCTCAGGCACTTCCCGGGTGGCTTTAGAGAGAGGACTTCACCTCTGGGCCTCGGGTCTTTGGTTTTCTTTTGCGTGTGTGCAGCGGTCCCTGCTGAGTAAGTAGGGCTGAGTGCAGACCCCCCCCAGGGAGTGCGATGGGAACCTCTGCCCACGAGTAACTGCTGAACAGGAATGGGCTTCTCATCTTCGTTCTTGGTTCCATTCGCTCCATAAGTGTTTGCTGAGCACCTGCTGTGTGCCAGCCCTGTTTTGGTTGTGGAGATGCAGTAGCCACAAAGTCCCTGCTCTCGTGACACATTTAGATGGAGGAAGACAAAGCACAAGTAAATGCATTGGTGTCTGATGTAAGTTGGGGGACACAAGACCAGCAAACAGACATAAATAACTGCCACCGACACCCCCGTTGACATAAGGCGAAGACACTAGGAAAATGTCCATTTCTGCCAGTTCCTTGAAATTGTAGCATTTGCCTGGCCCACGGGAGGTCAGAGGCTTCCCAGGAACACCTCCCCCAATCCCCCAGGCCCTGGCCCCCTCCCTCAGGCACTGCTCACCTCCCAGGGGGCGGATCTGACGTTTCCCAGCAAGTCCCTTGCTCATTCCTGCTCTCAAAGGCAAGCCCCGTGACCTTCTTGGGGGACAGTGGGAAGTCAGAATCCTTAACATCAGTGTCCCTGAGGTGGTTCCTGCTGGCCACCTTGGATTTTAGTCCTCTTGCCTTCAGATGCTTACTAAATCTTTCAAAACCTTCATCCTGGTATGTAGCTAGAAGGTGTGATCTAGGTGATAAAGTGGCTGTGAACTAGTGTGCTTGCTCAACTCTTGGGTGGGTGTGAGTGTTTTTTGAAATTCTCCAAAACAGCTGCACTTGACCCCACACAAGATTGCTCCCTGTAGGAGACTTCTCTAGATGAGTAGCCTGATCTCTGGAAAAAGGAGTCTGTTGGGCTTTTACTGTAAATTTAATAAACATTTATTAAATCTGCGTCCAAACAAGGGCCTGGAAGGTGCTAGCAAGTTGTGGCTGTGAATCATCTATTCAGAAATCCACAGAATTTCTTCCCATTTGGAGACCCAGTGCTTAGAAAGGCATAAGAGTAACAAGCCTGGTCTTCACTCTTCCTCAACTGAATCCATTTACTTACTAATATGTCTCCTTTAAGTTTATTTACTGGGTTTTCGCGCCTCGTTTCTCAGAGGTTTTTGATGGAGCACCGTGTGCTGTCTAGCTCGCATTGTTAAAGGAGTGGGTATTGACCGACCAGCATAGTGAGGCGGTATGTAGAGTTCTTTGTTCTTCCTAGCGAGCTTTGGCCTTAAAAAATGGATGATGAAGTGGACGTAGAACTTTTTGAGGGTTAATACTTCAAACTGAAGCTATAAAATTCTTTTGTTCCTAGAACTTCATTTACCTTTCTTCTTTCACATACTTTGCCTGAGTTATAGAAAAGAATGTCTCTTAGAAAACAGATTAGCTGCTGAGTCAAGGGGGTTTTCTGGCATTTTTCTACAAATAGACTCAGAGCAAACACTAGTACTTAATGCCTCAAAATTTAGCCCAGGCTCAGTGTTTGCTTGTCCCTCATAACTCTTAACCACTTGTCATAAAATCAGATCTTTGCTTTCTCTGTCACTGTTCCAGAAAGAATGAGCCAGAGCTGGTCTTGGGAACAAGACTGACAACTGCTTGTTCTTCTTTTGTTTAAAGAGAAAAAGCTTTGCCCAGCGGCAGTGGACGATCTCTCTTAACTATATTGTTGTAATTTCAAACTTAAGGGAAAGTTGCAAGAACTCTCATGTATGCTTCAACCGTTGTGTGTGCCTGTTCATCATTCTTTCTCTCTGTATGTCCTTTGTTAGTTTGAGGATAAATAATATGCAAATATGTGGTCTCTCTTCCCTGAAATACTACTGCGATGAAATCCTACCCTCTTAGGCACAATAAAGGATCTAGATTCATTGTTTTGTAAAATATCACGAAAGGTTAGAAGGAAAAGTAGTTTTTTCAGATTCTATATTGTATATCCTTGCGTTTTATAAGTTTCTGAGCTCAGAAAACATTCCTCATGAGGCATTCCATTCTGAAACGAAACGTGAGCTGACTGTTCTTCCCTCGGCACAAGTGACAGAGACTCCTTCCCTGATGGAAGTGCCTCTGGAGACATACGGCGCCTTTTATCAAGAAGCCAACGGTCCTTGCCTCGCCAGGCCATCATCTGCACCGTGCGGCTTGAGAAATGGTGCTTTGTGAGGCCTTCGCGACTGGGCAGACTGCAGCGGTCGGAGGAGGTGATGGGCCGTGCGGGGGAGGGCTCCAGCAGGCTCCCTCTGCCCACACCTGCCCAGGTCGGGCTCTTAGCACATCTCTGGAGAGCGCCAGGCACCTGACGGGTAGGCTGGTTTGGAAGTGTGCGACGTCAGTTATTTCATGGCTTTGTCCTTCCCTTCCCACCGCAGAAGCTTCATCGTCAGCTCTAAATAGCACTAGCAGAAGCAAAACAACATTCTTTCTCAAATCAAGTAATTAGTCTCTTAAATGTTAAAGAAGTCATCTTCAGGAAGGACATTGGCAGGGACTGGGGCAGCGGCCAGCTAGAATGGGCCGGAGGGGCAAGGCCTCAGACACTGGGGTCACCGAAGTCGACGTTGGTTAGCTAGCAGTCGGCCTGAGTCCTCCCTGGCGCCGGTGTCTCGGGAAGGGGCCGTCTGGAGTAATTACAGATGTGCAGCCTTGTTTCTCTTGCTTGTCATTTGATCGCAGTGCCCTTCAGTCATTGGCCCGGTTCATCGTGCATCATTACTTCATGGGAGGGCTGAGCTGCGTCCGTCACTTTAGTGGGGAGTGACTGCTCTGGTCTGTGGGTTCCGTGTATGCTCGTGTGTTTAAAAATTCCCTCAAGAGTGAGGTGTCATGAAAATGTGCTATAGAAGGATAATGAACCCCGATCCACTGACAGTGTATAGAGACAGGCTGCTTCTGGAAAGGTCCGTTCCTGAAAAGACCTCGGCGTTTGGTCCATAGGACTTAAAGGGCCTCTGAAGTGACTCTTTTTGTGTTATTGCTTCTTAAGTAGCGACAAAAATGTGTTCGTTCCGGTGATGATGGCCACCTTGGCCTTTTCTGGTTCCTAGCTCCTTTGGAAATCTGAGGAAAGTTACAGGCGTTTTCCCCAGAAAACCAAATACCTGGCATGTGACTTTGGCAGTTAGAGACTCCTTGCAGCCTGGCGTGTTCCAGGACCCAGGGTCCCAGCCAGGGTCCTGCCTGACACTTGCTTCTGCCTCTGCCACCCATTTGCTCACGGTGCAGAGCGTGGTGTCTGCAGTCCCTGCCGCCCTGTACTTCTTACGTCATGTCTTAACGTATTGGCCAGAATTCAGATTTCCACTACAGTCTGCCTGTGTGGGGTTTTTTAACAGCCTTTTGAGACGTAACTTAAATGCTATAAAAATGAGCTGTTGAAAGTGTACAAGTCAGTGAGTCTTGGTATATTTACTAAGCCGTACAACCCACCATAATCTAATTTTCAAACAGTTTTATCGTTCCCCAGAGAAACCTCGAGTCTCTTAGCACTCGCTGCCCGTGTCCCTGCGCCCGCCGGGCCCGGGGCGGGCCCTAATCTGCTTCTGCCTCTGCAGCGCTGCGGCTCCGGACCTCTCGGATAAACGGGGTCCCGTGTGAGAGGCCTCTCCCCGCTCAGCGCTCTTGGGGCTCGTGCGTGCCGGGGCGTGTCTCACGGCTCCGTTTCTTCTTACTGTTCAGTAACATTTCGCTGTTTTGATCAGCGTTTCGGTTGTTTCCACTCTCTGGCTGTTGTTAGCGGTGCCACTGTGGACGTTTGTGTACAGGTTACGTGTGGACGGGCCTGTGCATTCCCTCGAGAGACACACCTGCAGGGGTGGGGCTGCCGGGCCTGCACCTGTGTCCTGCCCACCTGTGAGTACAGCTGTTGGAGAGAGAATCAACAGATAAACGATTTAAAATCGACAGATCTCGCCAAATTGCCCTTTAAAAAGGTAGTGCCGATTTGTTTTTATACAGGGTGTGAGTACCTGCCTCCTCACTTCCTACGACACGGGGCATTAGCAAGTATTTTAATACTTGTGAGACGAGTCTGGGATAAAAAATGTGTTCGTTGCCTTTATTACATTTCTTAAATCATAACTGAAGTGGAACTCTTTTTTTAATGTAGTCACTTGCTTTTTCTCTTTTTAATCGCTTGTCTTTCTTTGCCTGTTTTTCTGTTGGGTTATTTGTCTCTTACTGATGGAAAGCAAGTTAGCCGTTTCTGTGGGTTGCACGTATTTCTTCTGGGTTGTCACTGGCTCTCTGACCTTGGTTATGGTCTTTTAGCTGTCCTGAAGTCTTGAGTTTTTGCATGTTTAAAGGTATCTGTCTTCTCTTGTGAGGCCTCTGAGCACTAGAAAGGCTTGTCCTGTCCCAGGGCACACAGGACAGTCTCCTGCTCATCTTCTAGTTCTTTGGTATTCTACATGAAATACTTGATCCACCTGGAATTCATTGTGATGTTGGATATTTTCCACTTTTAGTCACAGGCTGGCACGTATATTTTTCCTGTCCTTTTTATTTAGGGGGACTTACTGGTGTATTTAGGGGTGAAATGTCAGGATGATGAGCTTCTCTTCAAAGCTTCAGAAAAAAAAAATAGTTGACACCAAATGGCAGAAAGTGAACATTTGTTAAATCTAAGTGATGGGTCTGTGGAGGTTCATCAGTGAATATTTGTGGTTTAAAATAGCTTTGCTGCCTCCACACACACCCTCTGTTTTTAAAATTCTGGAAGAGATCTCATCTGCTTTTTCTCATTAAAATTTCAAAAACTTTTTCAGGGCTATAGTTGGGTGTGAAAGCTGAGCAAACACCCTAGGCCTTGGCTCTTTATGTCAGTGGATAGCCCCTTAAATACTCAGCATGAGTATTGCTGACCGGAGTTCACCGTTTTTGCTTTTTTATTTTCAGGTGATATTTGCATACGATGGAATGTAAAATCTTAAGTAAACACTCTGAGTTTTGATGAGATGCATACATCTGTGTAACCTGAACTCCTTATCGAGGTGTACCATCATCGCTCCGGAAAGTCCCCTTCCTCCCAGTCAGTCCCAGCTCCCTTCCACCCCCCGAGAGGCCAGCAGTGTTCTGGGTTTTCTCTGCTAGATTGTTTGCCTGTTCTGAAATGTCATAGAAACGCAGCGTGTACTTTCTCATAAGTTTTCTTTCAGCATAATGTTTTGAGATTTATCCATAGTGTTGCATGTCTCAGGTGACCCTGGGTCAACACAGATCTGAATTGCACTGGTCCACGTCTCTGCGGAGTTTTTTTCAGTAAATACCTGTGCTGTCGTCAGTCTGTGGTAGGGAGTCCACAGGTGCAGAGGCCGACTGCATGGATGGGTCCGCGTCACCTCATCCAGGGGACTGGAGCACCGCGTTTCGGCGTCCGGGGGGTCCCGGAGCCATTCCCCCACAGACACCGTGGGTAGTAAGTTTTGGGAGAGTCAAAAGTAAATGCGTGGATTTTCCCCTATGAGGAAAGTTGACATCCCTGTCCCCTCCCCACATTGTTCAAGGGTCAAGTGTATATGGATATATGACAGTTTTTCCATTCTTCTGATGATGGACATCTGGGCTTTTTCTAGTTTTTAGCAGTTATGAATAAAGCTGCTGTGAACATTCTTAAACAGCTCTTTTTGTGGACATATGTTTCATTTTTCTTTTTAAGAAACTACCAGATTTTTCTAAGTTGTCAGAGTTCTTTAGCTATTCTGGATACCAGTCCTTTGTCAGATAATGTCTTGTGACTATTTTTTTCCCTGTCTGGCTTGGCTCATCTTGAGGAAACCTGTTGAATTTTGATGAAGTCTGATTTATCCGTTGTTTTTTTATTTATGATTTTTGCTTTCTGTTTCCTTTCCGAGAAACCCTTGCCTACCATCAAGTCATGAAAATATTTTCCAATGTTTTCTTTGAAAACTTTATAGTTTTAGCTTTTACGTTCAGTGATCCATCTTAAATTAATTTTGGTGCATGGTGTCAGGTATGAGTCAGGGCTAATTTTTTTTCCTAACAGATTCCTGTTTCACTATTTGTCAAAAAGATTTTTCTTTCCTCATTGGGTTGCTTTGTTGCTTAAAAACAATCCTATAAGTACGGGTCTATTTCTGCTCTTTATTCTCTTCCATTATTTGTCAATTTGTATATCAGTAACACACTATCTGGTTTACTATAGCTTTCTTTCTATATTAAATTTTGAAGTTGACATGGTACAAGCTCTTCAGCTTTTGTTTTGTTTTGTTTTTCAAGAGAGCTTTGGATATTCCAAATCCTTTGCCTTTCTGATTTTAAAATAACTTTGTTATTGTCAACAAAATTTCGACTAGCATTATACTTGGGATTGCATCGATCGGGAGAACACTTTGAAGAGAATTATTGAATGAATGAATGAATGAATGAATATGTGCTCGAAACACAGGTGTACGTCCTGTTGCCCAGGTAGACAGGTTTCATATGAAAACAATCTAGACTCTTGCTCTGCAATTTTCCTACATTCCAGAATTTTCTTCACTTCTAGATCTGAACTTAACCCCAGATAATTACTGATAAAACAAAGGGAGAGTAGGGAGAGCCGGTGTGTGGCAGTCAGTGGAGATGGGGGTGAAGCATCTGTGGAGCATCCACGGCACCTGGGGCTTCTGTGTAAGGTGCTGTGTTTGACCCAGTCTTCTGAGTAGGGGGTGTCCCCTCCTAAAGTGGGGAGCAGGGAGGTGGTGGGAGTAGAGCATGACTGGGCCGGTACCCACCATCCCCTCCTAATAGTACCATAGAGTAGTTGTGAGCCCCACTTTACATGTGAGGAAAACAAGACTGAGAAAGACTGGGTCATTCAAAGACAATTTGGGGGTCCCTCGGAGGTCAGGCCCCATTGTAAGGGCCAAGGGGACAGCTATGAGCGGGCAGCGCTGCCTCTGTCCTCGTACGGGTCACCCTCCAGAGTGTGTGTGGGAGCACCCAGCGGGCAGATGTGCAGGCGGTTACAGGGACTGCTGGGGAGGAAGTGAACAGGACAGTGCGAGGGGACTGAGGGGGCATCCCTTGGACAGAGTGGGGTGGGGGCAGGCTCCCCGTGGAGGTGACGTTGGAGCTGAGGGTGGCCCTTGCTGCAGAATGCAGGGGCCTTGGCAGCAGGGAGCCCCTGAGAGTGGTTGGTTTGTGGCTCATAAGCAGTGAATTTAACCCCGGTCTGCCTGCCCGCCCCAGAGCTCATCGTCACACCTCTGTGCTGCTCTGGGGCTGTCCCTGCAGCCCGGCTCTGTCACCAGATGCCCACCGCGGAGCCCCGTAGTACTCTGCTCTGCATAGCCTACGCTTAGGCACGTGTTTGTGTGTGTGAGTAGACTGTGCCTGCTGATGTGGATATGCTTTTTTTTTCCTATCTAGCTGACACGGAAGATGTGTGCATCGTGGAAAGATTGTTCTCAAGCAGCTTGGTGGCCATCGTCAGCCTCAAAGCCCCTAGGAAGCTGAAAGTTTGCCACTTTAAGAAAGGAACTGAGATCTGCAACTACAGCTACTCCAACACGATCCTGGCCGTGAAGCTGAACAGGCAGGTGAGTGGAAACTTGATTCAGATTGTCAAGTGCGCGCCGTCCCATGTCGCGGGTTTTCGGTATGGCTTTGACCCTCAATGCCATTCCAGTTTCCTCTGGTACCCCTAGAACCAAGCTGATGGTCCTTAGCTGGCATTCCTGGTCCCTCGGTCGTCTGCACCATGCAGCTGCTAGCCTCAGCCCACCACTCTGCCTCGACCCAGTTGCTTTTAAAAATCTCTTAGCATCTTCTTTTTCTTATTTTAAACTGATAATTTAACTTTTCACTTAAAACAAAGGACTTATGCTTTTTACGTCTTCCTGGAAACTCACAAACACGCCGGGCCCCAAGGGTGGATGTGGTGGCTCGCACTCACGGTTATTCACGGGACTCTCGTGGCCCATGTCGCTCACAGTGCAGCACTGTCCTCTGGTCCGTCAGCATTTTCTGTTCACAGCGAAGTGCTCTCTGCAGGGCTGGCTGAGTAAGCAGCCATGCGTGCAACGGACGTGTCGCCACTAGTGGGTCTTGAAGGGCAGTGAGTGGAGGCCCACTGATGTGGCTGAAACTGGGAATTGGCCTATTAACTGAAAAAGTTTGTTAAAATGGGAAATTACAAGGCATACCACGTTGAACCCTCTTGAAACTTGAAGTGACCCCGGGTACCTCTGTGTATCAAGTAGCAGAGGGCGCGTGTGTGCCATGCTGTCGGTCATGCCTCGGCCCTCCCCTCGCTGCCTCAGCTGCAGCTGCATCCATCTTTAAACGCAGCAGGAACTTGGACACCTGCAGAAAGATCTGAGCGCAGAATGAGTTTTTATGCTTTTAAGAATTCTCCTGGCTTCTCCTTTCATCATGCCGTGCCTAATCCAAC
>CM053515.1:1528147-1616683 GCA_028627145.1 Eidolon dupreanum
TTTTTTTTTATAATTTCATAGCTATTTTTTCACAGTTTTAAAAAGTTTATATTTATATATATTTATATATATTTATCTTTATATATATAATTAAAAAGTGGACTCCGTTTAAAGGCGTATGATACAGGGAGAAGTCTCGGTACAATAAAACTGTACAGGTTAAGAACTGCCGCCTCCCTCCGGGTGTGGCCAGGTCGAGGGTTTCAGCACCATTGGGGTTGTCTGTAGTGTGAGGGTCTGGACCAGAAGGGACCTGGCCTGGGCTCAGGGCACGCAGCCCCTCCACCCAATGCCACCGGGCCCCCCACTTGGCTCTGCTCCCAGAGTCCAGATCCTGAGGGCCACGGCTGGGCCCCTGGCAGGTGCCCGGAGCAGGCCTGGCCTGGCCAGTGAGGCTGGTGGGCGTCAGGCCGCCCCGTCCTACAGCAGGAGGCTCAGGGGCGGCTCCATGCTGACGGGGCCCTGGCGCTGGGAGTCCCGGGAGGACCCGCAAGTAGCAGGAACCCGAGTGTCAGTTTGGCTTCTCCGAAGCCCCCTCAGTCCGCGTCAGCAGGGGTCGCGCCAGGGTCCTGGGGCCCCGCCTGCCCAAGTGCTTACGAGGTGCTGGAGGGGAGCCCTGAGGGGCCGGGCAGGGCCATACCCTGATAGCTGAGAGGAGCCCCCTTCCTGGGAGGCACCGAGGGATTCGGAGAGGGGGGCTGGAGACGTGTGCGCATGTGTGCACACACGTGCATGCATACGGGCACACACACGTACACACACGCACCAGGGCGTCCACAGGCACACTCGCATGCACACACCAACGCACGTGGCCCCAGCCGGGGGTGCCGCGGAGGCCGGGCGCGCGCTCAGCAGAGCACGGGCACGCCGTCGGTGGAGAAGATCATGCCCGTGGTGGGCTCGTAGGTGCCGGCGAGGTAGTACAAGCCCTCGCTGTCCTGGTGCTTCTTGGTCTTGAGCATCTGCTCGTACTGCTCCAGGCCCACCACCAGGCACTTGTGCGACACCGTCTGCACGTCATTCTCGTCCACGTGGGAGGACTGGTACAGGGCGCGCTGCGGGCGGGGCGGGCAGCTGTGTCAGGGGCGGGGAGAGGGGAGGCCCCGCCCCGGCCAGCGGCCCAGAGACAGAGGAACCCAGGACGAGGGCGGGCAGAGACTGAGAGCCCAGACAGAGGCTGGGAGGCCTCGCTGACCCTGGGGCCGACCCCTGCCGGGGCGCTGGGCTGGGCCTGCGGCGGCGCCCCCTCCCGCCCACTGGCCCCTACCTCCATGAAGTCCTTCCTCTGGCTGGAAGCCCGCAGGGCTGCGGGGAGGCTGCGGCCGGACTTCTGGTCCCAGTGCTGTGTGCGGCAGACGAAGGGCGGCGGTGAGCCCGGCCCCCTCACCCACCCCAGGCCCAGGGGGCCGCCCCGCCTCGGCCTCCCACTGCGCGCGTGCGGGACGCGGCTCACCTGGCCCTCGTGGAGGCGCTTGCCCGGGCTGGTCTCCTCGGGGTGGTAGAACCACTTGACGCGGACCACCATGTTGCTGCCCCAGGACTCCCACATGCTCTGGATGCGGCCGATGTAGGGCAGGTTGGGGCGGCCGGCCGACAGGAACACGGCGCAGTCCCCGATGCGCACCACCTCCTTGCCGCGCACGATGGCCTTGTAGAAGAGCTTGCGGGCCTTGCCCTTCATGCCGCGGCGCTGCGGGACACGGCAGCGCGGTCAGGCGCGCCCCGCCCACGCACGCACGCACGCGGCCCCGCCCCCCACGCGGTGTTCTGTGGGGTGTTGTGCCGCGAGGCCCGCTGCGCACCCAGCACACGTGGTTCCCCTCACTGGTCCAGACAGCAGCCTTTGGGGCACAGCTAACCCCCATTTCCAGTCAGGGACAGTGAGGTGCAGGGAGGAGACACCGGTGGTGAAGCCGAGGGGCTGGCAGCTGGTGCCACTCAGCCCCCATGGCTGTCTCACCTGGATTGGGGGGACTGCCACAAAGCACAGCCCCGCGGGGGGGGGGGGTCACAGAGCGCATCACTGCTGTGCAGCCTCAGGATGAGTCAGTGGCCTGAGTAGGGGTGACGTTGGGGTGCAAGCTGAGAGATGCCCCTGGATCATTAACCCCCAATCACGGCTGCCTCGCTCCAGGTGGCTCAAAGCCAATTTTTTTGCCTGAATCGGAAAACCTATGTGCTAATTTCCTCCCTTAGCTCACAGTCCCGTCTACCTTTAATTCACTGGATCCCTGGTGGTGACAAGCTTTCTAAGAGGTCTGTGTCACTAATTTCTTGTGTTCTATAAATGGCTCAAGTTCTTTTCAGCTCAGTCAATTCGGGGTGAGATGGACAGCTAAGACTTCTAAACAGACTCAGCTTTGACACCAGCTATGTTTTAGGCATCCAGTGGCTACGCCCCTTCCCGCAAATGGCCCCCCCTTGGTCAATGGGGCTCCCCAGTAGGGCTGACCGCTCCCGTGTGGCAGGCACAGGACTTGTCTGGCCAACCCGAACATCTCGTCCTCCTGGCCTCCATGATGAGCTCAGAGGTGGGCACAGGTCCCAGAACAAAGATACCCCACCTGTAGCTTGAACCCCTGGGAGAGATACTCCCTTCTGTTTTTTCTAAGCTGGTAGAATGTGGACTGAAAGCTACTGGGGCTTCCTGTTCCCAAGAGACAGGTTTCTTTCTTGAGAAAGAAACCAGGACAAAGGAAGGAGAGGCCAAAGCCCGGAGCACGGACCCCTGCGTGGGTCTGAAAACAGCCCCCACCTGGATCCAGCTGCACCAGAGGCCAGACAGCTCTGGGCTTTTCTGTTCAGGAGCCCAATAAGCTTGGCCCTGTGCCCTGCCCTCTGCAGCAGTTACGAGCACTCAGTGACACTAACAAGGAAACCTGTAAATGGCAGATGCTGAAATAAGGAATCGGTCAGTCACAGGGAAGGCAAGACAGTGCGGACGTGCCTGTCCCTGTTCCAGGAGCTGTCACTCCTTGATGATCCCGATAGAGCGCCCGTGAGATGAGCACTCCAGGGAGCCTGGTCTGGAATGAGAACCTACACGCTCGGCTGCTGTCCCTTTCGGCTTGGAGCCAGCTAGCAGGCAGATGACCTAGCCCTGCAGGGTGGCGGCGGGCCAGCTGCCCCAGGTTCGAGTTAGAGCCTCAGAGGCCAGAAGGCCCAAAGGAGGGCAAGAACTGAAGGGGGCGGGGAGAGCCTCCCTTCCTGAGCTGCACCCCACCCAGCAAAGGGGCATATCCCTACTCTAAATGCCCCTAGGCCGGGGCGGTGGCAGAAAGGCCGCTGCAAGACGAAGTCCCCAGGCTGGATCCGATTCCGAACATCCCCCACCTTCTCCGGCCCGGCCGACGCAGCCCAGGGAGCCGACGACGCAAACGCACAGAACTCCCCAAGCTCCGGAGAGGTGCAGTGCCGAGACCCCGCAGCCCATCGGGGCCAGCCCCCAACCCCCCACTCTGCCCGTGTCCTGGCAAGATCTGGCTTCAAAGAGGCAAAGCCAGCATGGCGTCTCCCCCGAGCCTATCTCGGGCACAACCTCAAAGGATCCTAGACTAGGGAGACGAACGCTGTGGGCGAACCTGGCCGTCCACGCCCCACGGACAAGGATACAGTGGACATGAGCCAGCTCTTGTCCAGGGGCAAGGGATGGACCAGTGATCATGGGCCAGGCCCCTCCTGGAAGCTTCGTGTGCGCGCGTGCATATGCAGGTGTTTGCACGTGTGTACACACATATGTCAACGTGCAGGAGCATAGGTACACCTATAAGTGTATGCACACACGTAACACATGCACGTGTCACATGTCCATGTGTGTAGTCAGTAGGCAGGCACGGGAAGAGCTGGAGGGGGCTCCTGGAGAACCGACCATTCTCAACTATTAGAACAGCCACGTGACCCAGATCTGGCTGACCAGAACACTCCGCCCTTCAGGCCACGCAGATTAGCGTGGGGGCGGGTACACGATCCAGCCAGGCCCAGGAGACAGCCCTGGAGGTCTGCAGGCAAACGAAGGGAAAGACGTGCCTTCTGTGGGGACTGCTAAGTGGCCAGCAGGGAGCCCGAGCCGCTCCGCTGTGCAGACTTAGGGAGCAGCCGAGAATGAGCTGATGCCAAGAGGGGCGGTCTGTCCCGCCACGGGGCTGTGAGACCCTGGGGCACGGGAAGGAAGCACCTGCTAACGGCTGTGCCAGTCCTTGCATGTTTGCTTGGCTGGGGTCGCAGTGGGGTGTGGTCTGGGCCCCAGGAAGCAGCGGACGGCACTGCTCTGTGAGGCTGTACAGTTGGGCGCTGAGGCTCAGTGGACCCATCTATAAAACGGGGCATCCCCGCCGCGGGGTCACTAGGATAGGAGTGGAGGAAGGCCGGCGCAGAGCAGAGACACCACCTCCAGACCCCGCTCCCCGGCTACCTGGGTGGGCTTGCCGAACCACTTCCACAGCTGTCGGGCCGGCAGGAAGGCGGCGATCTTGGGCCGGTTCTCCACGGACGGCAGGCGCTGCCGCTTGGCCAGCTCCTTGGTGGTGGGGAGGTGGACGCCCTCTCTCTTCTTGGGCCGGCTCTTGGCCCCCGCTCCGGCCTGCGCCTTGGGCTGCAGAGGCTGTGGGGGCTGCGGCGGCGGCGCCTGGGGTGGGGGCGCCGCCGCCTTCTTGCCGGGGGAGTGGGCTGAGGAGCGCGCCTTGCCCGCCTGCTTCGGAGCCTTGCTGGGGAGGACCGGCGGGGCTGAGGGGCCGGCCACGGCGGCGGGCGCTGCCTCCTCGTCCGAGCTGCAGGAAGAGTCGTCGGTGGTGGAGGACGAGGAGGACGAGGACGACGAGGACGAGGAGGACGACGAGGAGGACGAGGACGATGATGAGGACGAGGACGACGACGAGGAGGACGAGGACGAGGAGGAGGACGAGGAGGAGGAGGACGAGGACGAGGAGGAGGAGCACGCCCTGGAGCTGGCGGCGGTGTGGCTCCTGCCCCCGCCGCCGCCACCCTGGCCCTCCTCCTCCCCCTCGGTCTCTGAGGAGCTGCTGCTGCCGCTGCTGCTGCTGCTGCTGCCGCTGTCACTGCTGCTGCCGCTGCTGCCGCTGCTCTCCGACTCCTCGGCCCCGTCCTGCTCGGTCTGGCCCTTGTCCGGGCTCTTGGGGTGGCCCGAGTCCTCAAACGCGAGCCCATCCCCAGACTCCTGGGCCAGCTCGCCGTCTCCGGCCTTGGGCCGAGCGGCCTTGGGCTCGCTGCCCCCCGCCACTGGGGCATAGCCGCCCAGGCCCAGGAGGCTCTGGGGCTCCGACCAGCCCGCGGCCCCCGCGTCCTCCCGCAGCAGCAGGGCCTCTTTGGCCTTCTTGCTTTTGGGCGACGTGACGCCCTCGTGGTCCAGCTTGACGAGCAGCTCGGCCTGCTCCCCGGGCCTCCGCGCGCCCTTGCTGGCCGGCTCCTCGGCAGCCCGGGCTTTCTTGGGCTTGGGACGGGTGGCAGGCATGGTGATGGGCATGGTGACGAGGGGGGCGGGGGCTGGGGCAGGAGCCGGCAGCTCCCCAAAGGGCTCCGGAGCTGGGCAGGCGGTGAAGGCGGACGGCGCTGGGCTGGGCTGCGGGGGGCCTGGGCGAGCCTTGGGGGCTTTGGCCCGCTTGTCCATGGGTTCTGGGGAGCTCTTCTTAGAAGCTGGGGTGCTGATCGGCTCCAGGGCCAACGGGGCACTGGCGACCTCGTCCGTCGAGGCCCCCTCCTCCAGGACGGCAGCTCTGTCTAAAGGGGAGGAAGCAGCGGCGTGGGTGGGGGAGGTCAGGGCTGCGTGAGGCGGAGCGCCGTCCCCACCCCGCTTGGCCAGCCAGGGCGGGCACCCTTTCTGGGCCCCAGTCCCACGCGTGTAGACCCCAAGGTGGTCCCTGGCTGCCTGAGCTCTTGGCCCGAAACACTTTTAGCCGGGTTCTGGAGCAAACACCTGGTTGAGTCACAGCTCTGCCTCTGACAGACCTGCCCTGAGCCTCAGCTTCCTCACTGTCAAACGGCCACAACAGCCACAGATCCCACCGAGGAGGGGAGCGGTCGCTGCACTGACACCCGCACACGCACCAGGCCCAGCCGAGCCGCCGCCCCCGCCGCCAGCCCCGGCCGCGCTCAGGCCCACGTACCACCCTTGGCTTTGGTGCTGGGTTTCCGCCCTCGCCCTCGAGCCTTGGCACCGGGCTCCTCGGACCCCGGTGTGCCCCCATCTTTGCTCTCCCCGGTGTCTTTGCTGGTTTTCCGGCTACGACGCTTGGCGCTCGGCACCAGGAGGGCCGGGGACGGCTCGGCACCTGCAGGCGGAGGACGCGCCGTGGTCAGGCCTGGGCCTCCACGCGTCGTGCCGTGGGGGCAGGGATGGGGCGGAGCCGATGGCACCGTACTCAGCCCCATCTGCGGGGACAACGCTCGGTGTCCACACACACACACGGCTGGACGTGCACTCCTCCAACGAAAGGGTGGGCGGGGCTGAGCAAAGACGCTGAGTGCTGTGGTTCTGTGGTCCTCTGGGAGGTTCAGGACCCCTGGGAGTCGGGCACCCCTGGGCCCGAGCCCTGCTCTGCCTCCACCTAGTTGTAGGACCTTGACACAGGATCCCACCCCCCTTAGAACCCGAGCTCGCATGGGCTGGTCAAAGGGGACGGCATTTCCAGACACACGAGAACACGACGCTGCCAGCAGACGCAGCGCGGAGCTGCCACCAAGTACAGCCAGCCTCCTGCAACCTGGGCCTCGGGTCACGGAAGCTGGGGGACCCTGGGGCCCCCTCCTCTGAGCCTGTTCTGGGAGCCCCGCCCACAGCTCCTGCCATCTCCATCCCGTGGGTGCGAATGGTCCAAATGGCAGACAGAGCTCTGAACTGGGGTCAGAGGGGAGCAGGGCACGAGTCTGGGGGTCGGCCCAGCTGGGCTGCAGCCCCCCACTCACACTGGATCTTATAGTCGGGAGGCAGGAGGCGGATGTGAGAGAGAGGGATCCTCCCTGTGTCTCCGTCGTCGAACTCCACGGTGATGAGGTCCCCGTCGTCCTCGAGCCCCAGCAAGCCTGTGGGAGGAGAGCAGGCTCGGGGGGGGGCCGTGGGGCGGCGAGCAGCCCGCCCTCAGGGGCGCAGGCCTCAGAGCCACGCAGTCCCGCGGGGGCACGGGCTCTCCCATGCCGGCCGGACGTGTCCCGACGTCCCAAGACGTGAGCCTGTGCCCACTCACTCTCAAGACCCTTCCCAAAGGAACGGAAAAGAGCAAGGGCGGGACCGTGAAGGAAGAGGGAGCGGGCAGGAGACGGAGGCTGGTGACAGTGCCACCATTCTGGATGACGACATGCGCGTGGACCAGCAGGCGCAGACTGGTCTCAGCTCTCTGCTCTGTCAGGGGCCTGGAAGGAGGTGATGTCACCGAGGCCGCCACTTTTCACAAGGGAACCCACAAAGGCTCGGGCCCTAGAGGCGCCAGGCACCTCTGGAGGCAGAATGCAGGGGACCCCCAACACTGGCCAAGCTGAGGGTCTCAAGGCAACAGGCTGGGAGGTCTACGCCTGGGGAGAGACTCTGAAGGACACTGGGCACAGCGCAGGAGAGCAGGTGGGCGCCACACCAGCCACGGTGACAGGGACGTCTGCACACTGAACGGTAAGCCCGGCCCCACCCCTGTGCCAGACGCTAAGCTCAGGTCCCCCAGGACAAAGGTCTCGGGCTGTCTGACCAGTTGATGGGAGAAGAGCCACAGGTGCTGGTACCTGGGGTCCCCAGCAAATCAATCCTGCCTGCCACTGTCACGAGGCCTACCCCACACACAGAGCTTCCAATCCATCAGTGTAAGACAGACGTAGAACAGAGAAGCGGGGAGCTTGAAGAATGCAGAACCCACAGAGGGAGAAGAAGCGGGGCACAGAAGAAAAGGGAGCTAAAGAAATCTAAAAGAAAATCAAGTTATCCTTGGAGAAATCAAAAAACAATCATGTATCCATGAAACAAAAAGCTATTTAAAAAAAAGGAATAAAGAATAAGAAAAAACTCTTAGAAATGTTTTAAATCAAAAATTCAACAGACTAGAATGGCCAGGAGATAAAGTTGAGGAAACCTCAATAAATAAAATAAAAATAACAGAAAAAAGACAAAAGCATCGAGGCCCAGCAGATGGGTGTGATTCCAGGGGAAAGTGAGTATATGAGGAAGAAAATCTCAAAGACGCAATTCCAAAAGTTTCCAGGAACAGAGGAAATCTGCTTCGAAATCAAAGTCCCCTCTCCCACAGCCCCAGGAGACCTGAACCGACATGACCCTTCACCACACTGAGAGGACTTCCTGCCCAGTGCCCCGCTCCCGTCTTCCGGGTACGTCTGGATGTCAGGCGGACAAGGGGTGGCCTATATTTGGCATGTCCTTTTTTTCCTTCACTTTTTGTTCGTTTGTTTGCTTGTTTGTTTTGGTGTAACCAACACCCACAGCCCCATCTCCTGGCTATGCTGGATTTGCAAAAGGTCGGCATCATCGTCTGGTATCTGCTGTTTTTGTCTGCCTGATGACCATACGTCTTCTGGGGTACCTGTTATTTTTGTCTGCCCAGCCTTCAATCTCTCTTTTTCTGCTAACAATGTCCAGCTTTCCTGGGGAAGCCACCTTCCCCTCTCTCTGGTCTCGTGTAAAATTAGGAAGCCAACCTCACTGATCGGCTTCAGGGGTGAGCACGTGACCCAGGCCGATTCAGCAGGACTCCATCCTAGGACTTACACAGGAAAAGTGAGATGTTCTCTGATGGCAGGTTTTAAGATGGTGACATACGGTCTCCGAGGAACCGGGTGTGAAGCCAGTACAGCGGAGAGCACTGCAGACAGACCCTGAGGGCCTAAGTCCTGATGACACCACGTGGACAGTACTTGGGTCCAACCCACCAGAGCCCCTACACGCTTTCAGTTACACGAGCCGAGAGAACCCTTTACGCTTAAGCCAGTTAGAGCGGGGTTCAGGAACCCAAGGAATCCACGCTGACACGTCAGAAACTGGCCGGGAGGGGGTGCCGGGAGGGTGTCGGGGGAGGGGAGCGTCCCACCTCGAACCACGGTGCCCGGGTAGAGGCACCGGTACTGCTGACTCCAATAGGCTGCGATCCTGGTCCCTTGCGGCAAGAAGCGCGTGGAGGCCGGCCTCACATCGATGATCTGGGAAGGGGACGGCCTGAGTACCCGGTGGTGACCGGGACAGCCTGGCCCCCCACCCCCTGCCTCCCCTCCCCCTCACCGCCTCCTGCAGCAGCTGTTCCAGGCAGTAGATGTGGGGCCGGTTCCCACGCTCGCCCTCCACCACCACGCGGTATCTGCAAGGCCAGGGCGAGAGTGGTGTGAGGCGGCAGAGGCGAGTCTCCGCAGGGGGGAGAGCAGGGGGGCTTCAGGCCCCGAGTCCAGCGCTGCCCCCCAGCCCCACTCACATGTCGGGCGAGTGCACCGTCTGCACGTGCCCGGCGTACAGCAGCTTGTCATCCAGCGGGATGAGCACGCGCAGTCCGTCCTTCAGCTCGTCCTTGTCGATGATGCAGGAGCGAGGGGCTGTAGGCCGGGAAGGGAAGCGGGGCTGGAGGCGGGGCTGGAGACCCTCCCCCGCCCCCCCCCCCGGCCTGCCTGGCCGCCCTCTAGAGCCACCCCTCGGAGAACGGGTGCCTGAGGCAGCCTGTGGGGTACGTGTGCACCAGTGTGCACACATGGGAGTCCACGTCTGGAAAGACCCCAGGCAGGTGTGAACTGGGTGGCAGCCTGCACGTGCTGCCCCTCCCCCACCCCAAAGACCACCACCCTGAGCCCAGGCATGAGGCTCGGGTCGTCAGGGCCCACTGCTGTACCCTCAGCCACACCTCCAGGACTTGCCACCTGGGATGCTGTTTGTCCTGGTGGAAACCAAACCCCACAGCCAAACTCCCCACCAAAAGGCCTTAAGATGCCTCACTGGTGCCCACTCTGCCTCAGGAGCCTCTGTCAACGTGGCCACGAGCACATGCCTGGCTAGCCCGCTGGTCCAGGGGATGCAGACCACTGAGCAGAGCGGTCCATGCACTGGTGGCCCCCGGCCACCTCTTCAGCATGGGAGTAAGCCCGGCCGAGGTCTGCCCTGCAGACGTGGCTACCCACTGCTGAGTGGCCGTTACCCCAGCCTGCACCCCTTCCCCCGCTTCCGTCCTGAGGCACTCAACCACCCCTGCTGCCCCCACCATCCCTCCCCTGGTGACAGCCTCCCACCTGGACTCCCTGCCTTCTTGAGCCCCTCCGATTCATTCTCTAGCAGCGGTCAGAGAGCTCACTTCAAAGCCAGCACGACCATGGCTTCTCGTGCCAGACTCCTCACCATGGCCCACGAGAGTCTGCGTGACCCTGCTCGGACCCCTCCCCAGCCTGAGCCCAAAGGGCCATGTCAGTGCACTTGGGGACTACGCCCCCTCCTGGTGCCCCTCTCGGCGTGCCTCTCACCCCGCCCCAGGCTGGCGCCCAGCAGCCCCGTGGGCACTCACCGGGAGTGAGCGGGCGCTCCGCGGCCCCGCCCCGGGGCAGGTGCTCGTCCTCGGAGAAGCTGGAATCCTGGTTGGGCTCGAAGTCCTCCTCGGCAGCCATACTCTCCATCAGCTTGCTCACCGCACCCCCTTTGCCCCGGTTCTGGGGACAGAGCGCAGCAAGCCAACAGCTTAGGACGCAGCGCGTGTCCTGCCCGGCTGCGGACCCTCCCTGGACACCTGGGCTCAGTGAGGCTGTGGTGCTGTCGGCGACGTGTGCAGTGGGGGTCCCAGCAGGGCTCCCCGGGGGCCAGAGGGAGGACAGCACGGGCCCCTCACCCTGCCTGTGCTCAGTGCTGTTTGTCACCATGACAGGTGCCTTGGTTGCCTTGGAGAAACTGAGGCAGCGTCTCCAGCTACACGTAGTGGGGTGAGGAAGAACAGCCTGGCCAGGGGCCAGCAGTGTGTGGAAAGGGGGACACACCCAGGCAGGACCCATCTGCCAACAGAACAAAGAAACCCACCCCGGCCTGGGGGACCCTGCGGGGCCCAGCGGTTGGGGCGCAGCGAGCCTCACCTCCTTCTTCACCTCCTTCCCTCTGGCCCTGGCCTTGCTCCTCTTGGCAGCGGCCGGGGAGCCAGCGTGAGGGGCCCGGGCCTCCGAGGGCAGGGCGGGCGTGCGGGGCGGGGGCAGCGCCGTGCCTGATGCCCCCTCCTTCCCCTTCTTCTTCTGGGGAGGAAGCAAGAGAGGCAGCATCAGAGGCAGGGAGACCCGGGCCTTCGGTCCCCCCAGCCCCCTCCCCACGCAATGGTTCTTAGTTTCAATCTCGTTTGGTCACCACTGTAGAGTACCTGTTAAAAAAAGACAGACAGACGACACCGAGGTGGATCTGAAGCACACCTCTGCAGGCGAGCCCTTCCCCAACAACCCTACCGATGACAGAGGTTAACTAGAGCCAGGAGTAGCAGCCCACCGCGCCCTTCCGGAACCTTCCGCAAGCACATCCCCTCATGTGAACACGAAGGCTGTGCAGACACGTTTGTGTGCACACGGTCCATTTTCAAACACGGTATTTTCTTTTTAAACACAGATGGGAATTTACCAAAAGTCCCACTTTGCAAACCCCCCTCCCCCACTATGTCTGGCACACATAATGGAAAATTCTTTTTTTTTTTTTAATCTTGAACAGCTGCCCCATGTGTCACGGTGTGGGGGCCGCAATTCATCCAAACACACCCTAAGGATGCCTCCATTTTTTTGCTCTTCCAAATGATGCCACAAGAAGGTTCCGGTAAGTCCTACGGGCTGCTTCCAGGAGGGGCATTAAGACCGTTTGGCTGCTGCCTGAGTCGCCCCAGGAGAGAGGGGACTGCCACATGCATGCCGGTTCAAAGCCGCCCGGCGTGGTGAAGCGGGTTTAGCCCCTTGCCACCGGGGTGGAAACTGGTCCCGCACACGCGGACTGCGTATGGCTCCACTTATCAGAGCACAGAGCTGGAAACAACCTGGCCGTCCAGCCACCGTGGCGGAGATGCTGGTGCACCGAGAGAAGCAGTTCCAGCCTTCGTTACAGCGGTGCAGAGTCCTATTCCGAGGAAGAGGCTCTGTCATGGGAAAACCAAAATGATGACAGTTTGTGTAAAAAGCAGACTCGAGCTGTGGTCAGCAGGATCCAGAGTGGGTGGTGGGCAGTGGCAGCGAAGGAAGGGTCACGTTCTGCTTTTAAAAGAGACACACCTACCACAAAACCACCAAGCTGAGGGACCAGAGCCAGGTGGAAAGCGAAGGACAGAAAAAGATAACACTGGGCAAATGTTACCATGACAACAGCAGGAGTCACAGCTTCCATATCGGATGAGTGAAATGCAAAGCAAACAGCATTAAAAGGGACAAAATGGAAAATGTTACAGGGATAAAAGGTATTCAGTTTAATCCCCATTTTGGGGGAAAAATAAATACGTGTGCATACATGTACGCACTGTATTTTCCTGTGTCTGATGCACGTTTTAACTCTGTTCACGTTTCTGAAATCAGAAAGCATCTTGGTGGTTGAAGAAACGTTTTTAACACAGTTACGTTTCCTTTTATTGCTAACGTCTGTTATTAAACAGTTCATTTTTTGCAGCTGTATGCAGAAGGCAGGGAAATGCCAGCAAAAAAAAAAAAATGATCTGTAAGTGGATTTTCATTTTCTTTTCTTTACCTTCCAAATTATTGTTCTAATCAGGTAAAAATGGTAACTGTTTCTTTCTCATTGACCAGAAAGCCCGTTCTGGGAGACTTATTATTTTTTAAAGTAAGAACTCTGAATGTGACAAGTTCTGTGCACAGAGAGCAGAGATGTTCACTGCTGTGGTGATTACGATGACAAAATACCATCATCCACCAAATCGTGGCAGCCGGCACAGTTGACGGCGGCAGGTAATGAAAACCATGGGCTGGCCAGATGGTGGGATGCTATTCAGTACTTACAAATATTGATTTAAAAAAAGTAAAATAAAAGCTCAGCATATGAGAATGCACAGGCTACACTGCCGAGCCTGAAAAACAGGATGTGAAGTACGTCTCAAAAAATACCGGCAGTGTTCCTGGCGTGATGGGGTATTACGTCTAATTTCTTCCGTTGATCATCAACCCGTTCTGTTCCAGTGTTGTCCTGGATCCTCAGAAGGCTGACTACTGGGTGAGCCTCTGGTCCTCTGGTCCCAACAGGAGGCCATCAAGGAAAAGGCCCAAAGAGGTCAGGGCTCTGGTGCTAGACCCCACTGTTCAAAGCTCACCCCTGGCAAAGCTCAGCCCTGACGACCATCAGCTGCTGCGACCCTGGGCAGGTTCCAGAGCCACCTGTAATGTGCATTTCCTCTGAGTAACCCACCTCACATGCTTTTGTGAGGGCTCGAACGTGACATGAGAAATTTACCTTTGACCTCTGCCCCACAGCTGACACTGAGCTCCCAAATTCCTTGGGATTCCCTGGGTCTTGGGAGCATCTTTATTTCTGAGGAGGAGACCCTCAGTCCCTCAGGGAGGGGAGAGGAGCTTGAGATTGTGTTAATAATCGATCACGTCCATGTGATGAAGTGACCTTAAGAACCCCAGAACGACGGGGTTTAGAGAGATTCCAGTTGGTGGACACAGGGATGAGCTGGGAGGATGGTGGCCCGCGGAGGGCATGGCAGCTCCGGCTCCTCCCCCAAACACTGTCCCGTGCACCTCTTCTTGAGTTGTGTCTTTTATAATAAACCTAAGTGTGGTGATAGCCCGAGTTCTGTGTTGTTTTAGTGAATTAGTGAACCTGAGGTCAAAGAAACTCCTGATTTACAGCCAGCTGGCCAAAGTCCAGCTGGCCTGGACTTGTCACTGGCATCCGGGGCGGGGCGCAGTCTACGGGACAGAGCCCTTCGCCTGTGGGGTCAGTGCCGGCTCGGGGTGGTCTCAGAGGTGTTGTGGGAAGAGGAAACAAGTTGTCCTTTATTGATAAATTAAGTGTATGTGGTTAAGTGATTAGAACGTGCCTGGGGCCCAACCGTGGGCCACCTGGTGTGATCATCATCACTATTATTTATTATTCCAGTACCTTCTCTTCATGGCCCGCAAACGCCTTCAGTGGTGGCTTTACCCATGGAGAAACGAGGGGTGAGCACAAATTAAGGTGCCTGTGGATGACACTCAGGTGTGGTCTCCTCCTCACTACCAGCCGTTACCGGGAAATCAATGCCAAGTCTCAGCCCTCTTTACCACTATCTCCAGACTGTTACTGTCACGGGAGGTTTGATCCCTATCAGGAACTGAGGTGGAGAGGCCTGAGGCAGAAGATGCCGCCTAGAGCTGGCTGTTAGCTTTAAATGCAGCCACCTAAAGGGGGAGCAACTGGCCATGAGCTTCCTAGCAACCAGTGCAAAAAGGGTCATCAGGCTAATCATTAGAGTTCTTAAAAAGGGTTCTCAACCTGGGGTGTCCACTGGAGAATTCGGGGAATCTGTGAAGTTGGATAGGGAAAAAAGAAAACCCATCTCTGTTTTCACCAACCTCAGAAGAAAGGATCTTTCTCCAGGTGTGAGTGGAGGCCACAAATCACAACGGGACCAGGAGTGCCCGTGACTCTGTCACCAGCAGAAATCACTGTCATGGAGCGCATGACAGTTCCTGAGAAGACCTTGAAATATCACTCACACTCATCACTTCAAAGTGCTGGCGCTCGCCGGCCCGCTGCGGGCTCCTTGTCAGAGGCCTCCCTGAGGGACGCAGAATGTGGCATTCCTGCATTCGGCAGCCACATTCCCCCTGGGGTCCTAGCGAGTCCCTTGTGTTTACAGTGCTATTCTGAGGCCGGGGACAGAAGAGCGTCCAAGGGAGGGGAAGCCAGCCCTTCCCGACGCCAGGCCTGAGCACAGCTCTCGGCAGGACCGACACCCCAACCCTGCGGTGGACACTGGAGCCACCTCGCCAGGCTAGAGGTGGGGCCTGGTGTTCAGGGCCCCTTCCCACGGCCCATCGGTGCCGAGCCCCTACCTTCCTGGGGTCCTTCCTGTCCTTGGCACGGCCGGCGTCCTTGCGCGGGCTCAGCGGGCCGGCCTTGCCGCAGCGGCCGGGCTTGGCGACGGCGGGCGTGGCGCTGCTGGGCGCCGGGGCTGCGGCCGAGGCGTCATGCAGGAAGATGCGCTCGCTGCGCCTCCGCGCCCACAGGTCGTCGTCGCTGGCCTCCAGCCCCGCCTCGAAGCCCGCCTCCTTGGGGCCCCGCAGCTTGCGGGCCTTGCGCCCCTTCTCTGCCGCCAGCTTGGCCTTGTCGGGGCTGGCGGGGCCGGGGCCCCGGGGGCCGGGCATGGGAGCGGCCAAGGAGGGGCCTGTCTCCCCCGGTCCTTTCTTGGGCCGCAGCAGCCCGGCAGGCGACCGCTTCCGCACCTTGACCTCACTCTCCGAGTCGGTGTAGTCGAACTCTGTGCCTGGATGTGGAACGAGGGAGGGGGCTGTGCTCGGGGGCTCATGGGGCCCCCACTTCCCACCCACCCAGCCGCTCTGGCCACGGTCCCATCCCTCCTCCAAGGGACCTTGCTGCCCGTGGGAGCCTAGTCCCCGTTTCCAGGGGAAGCGCCTGAGGCCCGGAGGAGGGCTCCCCCGGCCTCCTGCCTGTGAGTGGCAGGTCCTGCCGAGCCCCCCTCTTGTCCCCGAACCGCCCTGGCTACCCGGACTCTGCTCCCTGCCCCTCTCCCCAGAAGCGTCGTCTGGAAGGCAGCGATGCCTGCCGGGGCCTGGGAGCTCCCCCCACTGCCTCACGGAGTCCTGGAGACAGAGGAGGGCGAGGAAGGCCCCACACCTGTTAACAGACTTCCCACTGCACAGGGGGTGCAGGTGGGAAAGCCCGGGCAAAATCCCCGAGCCCGGCAGGGCCTCTCCACAGCTTCCCGATGCTGCATCTTGGAGCTGGGAGACCCTGGCACCCACGGCCTTCTACAGGCCTGGCAGGCCTTGCCTGAGCCATGCTACCCCTGGGCCCGTCCCTTCCTTTCCCTCTGCCATAGGCCGGCCCAAGCCCCTGGCCTGAACGCATAACCTCCGACCACGAGGCTACTGAGAGCCCACCCGCACCGGCTGCCCTCTGCCCTTTCCGACCCCTGGACCCGTGCCTCTGCCGGTCCCTCAGCCCAGAGCGCCACCTCCTTCCCTGACCCTAGCTGCTGGAGAGCTGCGGCCTCCTTTCTGCGGCTCGTCACCCTGGGGAGTCCCCTGTCCACACCTCCATCACCAGAGGCACACATAACACCGCAGGGTTCCTGTCCAAGTCTGCCTATCCCATCCTGCTCCACCCCCCCAAGAAGCAGACCCCCGAGTTTTCCTGGAGCCCTGACCCTGTTCAGCTCAGAACCTGGCCCAGAGAGCTGGTGGCCAGGGAAAGCACCTAATGGGGGTAAGCTGGCACTTCTCCCTGGGATGGTAGCTCTAAGGTGTACTCCTCCTCCAGGCAGACCCCAGGGACGAGGTGTCTGTGACAGCCCCTGGGCTGAGCACCCCAGGAGAGGACTTGCCCTGAGCCCCGCAGCCAGCCCACTGGGGCCCCCGCGGGAGGCCAGGCCCCAACAGACACAGCTGTGGTAAGCAGGGACGAGCGGGTGGGGGGGGCACGCTCCATGGGAATGAGCCCCTTGGCAAAGCTTAATTAATTAATCTTTTGTTAACAGACTTCCCACTGCACTGGGAGGCAGCTGGAGGCTTTCGTGGCTGATTAGCGTCTGGGCCATAAAACACAGGCTGCGGAGTTTACTGGGGGGATGAGGGGATGAGACCCCACCTGTTGACAGTCCCCTGCAGAAAACCGCCAGAGAACCTGGATGCACAGGAGACGCTGCAGGGCACTGCGTACGGAGGGGCTCTGGAGAGTGGTCAGAGCAGTGACAGAGAACGGATACAGGCGTTGGGGGGGGAGCCCGGAGCTACCGGGTAAGACTGAGTCAGAGGATCAATACTGACGAGACCAAGGGGGCAGCAGAAGCAGCGCCTGGGACAGAGGAAGGGTCGCCGTGAGGGCACTGGGGGCGAGATGGGGGGACCAGCATGAAGCCCAGGGGGAGAAGGATCTGCCGAGGCCTCACTGCCACACAGCACCAAAGCAAGGAGTGGGACCCACGTTCTCCTTCCCACGCAGCATCCTGTGCTCCTACCCCCCACCACCAAAAAAAATAAGGCAGTAAAAGAGGAACAGAGGAACAAAAATAGAGACAAAAAATGTAAAAGACAAAAGAATACAACACAAAGGGATTGAAAGTCAATCTTTGCAGAGAATATATACTATCCAAATAATAACCAAGAGAGCAGGAGTGGCTATGTTAATATCGGACAAAAGAGACTTTAAGACAAAAATTGTTACTGGAGACAAAGAAGGACATTTTGAAATGATAAAATGGTCAATCTATCAGGAAGACACATGACAATTACAAACATATGTGAATATAATCCAGAAACATAAAATACGATACATCATTACCAAGTGGGATTTATCCCAGGAATGCAAGGCTGGTTCAAAGTACCAAAGACCATCAATGAACTACACCGTATTAATGGGATAAAACGGGACAAAACCCACACGAACACCTCAACAGACACAGAAAAGGAAAGAAGACGCTCCGTGTTTGTGGACGAGAAGACTCGATGCTGTCGACATGGCAGTTCCTCCCATCTTGCTCTGCGGATTCAATGCAATCTCCAACAAAATCCCAGCAAGTTACTCTGTGGATATCGACGTACTACTTCTAAGTGTATGTGGAGAGAAGGCAAAAGACCCACAATAGCCAATGCAATACAAGTTGGGGGCTCACACCGCTTGACTTCAAGACTCACTAAAAATCTACCATGATCAGGACAGTGCAGCATTGGCCGAAGGACAGACAGGCAGATTGATGGAACAGAACAGAGAGCCCAGAAATGGACCCCTGTGAACACAGCCAAGTGATTGCTGATGAAGCAAAGGCCGCACAGTGGAGCAGAGACAGAGTTTTCAACAAATGGGGCTATACCAACTGGACATTCAAAATAAAACAAGAACTTAGGCACAGACGTTACACCCTTCTTAAAAAAATTAACTCAAAATGGATCACAGGCGTAAATGTAAAACGCAAAACTACAAAAATTCTAGAAAATAACATAGGAGAAAATCTAGATGACCTTGGGTTCGGCAGGGAAATTTTAGATACAACACCAAAAGCACAATCCATGAAATGAAAGAAAGAACTGACAAACTGGACTTCATTAAAATTAAAAATTTAAGCCTTGCAAAAAACACCATCGAGAGAATAAAAAGATAAACTATAGATGGGAAGAAATATTTTCAAAAGACACATCTGATAAAGGATTGATATCCAAAATGGATAAAAAACTCTTAACTCAGCATTGAGAAAACAAATAACCCAATTAAAAAAAGGGCCAAAAACCTTAACAGACACTTCAGGGAACATGGCAATTAAGCATATGAAAAGATGTTCCACACTGTGTCATCAGGGAAATGCAAATTACAACAATATAATATCACTAACACGCCTATCAGAATGGCTCAAATCCAAAACATTAACACCACGTGCTGGCGAGGATGTGGAGCAACAGGAATGCAAAATGGCACAGCGACTCCGGGAGACAGTTCGGCGGTTTCTCACAAAACTGAACACTCTCACCACACGATCCAGCAACCGCAGTCCTTGGTGTTTTCCCAAAGTTGAATACTTATATCCACACAAAATCTGCACGCTGATGTTTATAGCACCTTTATTCATAATTACCCAAACTGGGACGTCACCAAGATGTCCTCGGTGCCGCTCAATAGGTGAATGGACGAGTACGCGGTGTATACCCAGAGTGTAGCGTTACTGAGTGCTGAGAAGAGGTGAGCCACCAAGCCGTGGGAGGCAGGAGGGGAAGGCCGGCTAACGGAGCGACACAGGACCCGGCCACCGCACTGCACGGCCCCCGCTGCGTGCTCTGCGTGACCTCCTCCTTCTGCCCGCACCCCTCACTTCTGCGTGTGCCTGCCCAGCTCCCACATCTCTCACGGGGCAGCCTGGGTGTCGTCAACCTGGAGTGGCCTCCCTGACTCCCCAAGCTAGGCCAGGGGCCTCCCTTGGACTCCCACAGTCCCCCAGGCTGCAGACCTAAGACCTCTCTGCTTCCCAGAGCTGTCCAATCTTGGGCACCTGAGGCAGGTCAGGCCACATGTGTTTGAAGGTCACTCTGCAGGGCCTTGGAGACCCCTCCTCGGGAACAGCAGGCCAGGGCCACATCGCCACCCTCTGCTCAAGATGGGGCAGTGAGACCACCGCCCCACAGCAGCACACCTGCCGGTACTCACCCATAAGGCTCTGCCGTTCCTCCTTCTTCCGGGCCTTCTGCTTGGCCTCCAGCTGCACCACCGACAGGGACGGCCCCACAGTGGGGCTGGGGAGGGCACTGGCCGCAAAGCGGGCCAGCAGGCCCAGCCCACTCTCCTCCAGGCCTGGCGACAGGGCCCGCTCCCGGGACCCCAGCCTATAGCCGCCGTCGGCCTCACCCCGCTCCTCCAGCTCGTCGTCCTCGTCCTCCTCGGAGCTGTCATCTGGCGTGCAGAAAACAAGGGGCGAGTCAGAGGCCTGGCCGGGGCGTGCGCGGCCCCACCGCCCCCACTCGGCCGGAGCGCCAGCCTAGCTCCTCACTCCTCACCAGCTGGGGGTGGATCCAGAACCAGCCCACGAGTCCCCCCGATGGCCCAGTGTCCCCATCAAAGCAAGCCCAAGCCGTGGGCATCCTGGACAGCCCAGAGGTGGGCAGCGGCTTGGGGAATCAGAGTGGGTTTCTGTCAGGGGAACACTGACATGCACCTGTGCTGTGGGGAGGGGACACACGGACGAGGACTGGAGACAGCTCTCTCCACGGTCTCACGCGCACACACACGCCCCGACGTACAACATGAAGGCTGAGGAAGGAGGCAGGGGAGAGAAAGAGGCCGAGGGAAGGGAGGAAGAGGGGACAGGAGAGGGCCTGGGGGCTCAGGCTGGGGTTCCAGGCATAGGCGCCTGGGGGCAGTTTTGGCAGTTGGAGGCCTGGAGGCTGGTGGCAGGAGAAGGTGGAGTTTGGTCTCTTCTTGTGGGGTAGGGGACAGCCATGGTTAAAGCCCTGAGCCATCTCTGGGATCCAAAGCTGGCTCCCATTGACGGCCCTACCCTGGAGCCTCTGGGACAAGTCCCCGGCCCTCTCAGAGCCCTATTGTCTCACCTGTGGCCCAGCTAAGGGAGTGATCCAAACAGGAACACTCGTGTAAGAAAGAGCGCTTTGCAAGCGCTGAGAATTAAATGTACACACAACCACCCTGTCCTATGAAAACTGCTGTCCCCACCACTGAGAAAGCCACACGCTAGCTACACCTCTGGACCCAAGAGGAACAGGGAAGGACAGCCCACTCTGCACCAAGAGACCCAGGCCCTGGGGCTCAAGAGCTCACGTGGCAGAGCAGGACTCCACCCCGGGGCTGGCTGGCTGTCCCGTGGCCCACGGTCTTGTGGAAAGACGCTAAGGAGGCCCCGCCTGGCTCTCCAGCTGGTAGCTAAGACGTGCCCCTCTCCAGAACCTGACTCTACCACTCCGGCCACCGGGACGAAGGTGGGGTGGGCCATGGGGCAGGCGGGGAGAGCAGGGGGGTGACGCTCCCATGCGTCCACCAGGAGAGCGAGTCTAGAGGTCCAGGCTTGCTCTGACCTTCCCAGGGAGGCGGCCAGCTCAGCCCACTAGGACCGGCAGGCAAGTGGGAGAGCGTCAGGGGCTGAGTCTGTCTGTGAGACGCCACGGCCAAGGAGCCTCGAAGGGACACCTGCCCAAAGGTGCCCATCTGCCCAGAGTGCTGAGAGCATGAAGGTCAGGCTGGAGGAGAATAAGATGTCTGGGGTGGGGTCTGAGTTTGGGGACGAGAGGGGGGAGACAAATGGCCAACTCCACGTTCTCCTGACAATGCTCCAAGCTGCCTGCAACCACCGGCCAAAAGTGGCGGCCGCGGGTGCCGAGGGCACAGGCTTTCTGCCCACCCGCTTATTGGAGGGAGCCTGGTTTTTTTTGAGTGACCCCTCAGCGAGGGAAGCAGGGATGAGCTTAAGGAGTCTCTAAAGGGAGTCGAGAGAGGAAGGAGGCAGAGAGAGGGGGTGTTAGGGGAGAGGAGTGGAGGCCCAGTGCCCGGAGGATGGATGAAGCGGGATGGAGGCCAGCAGGGCAAGCAGGCGGCAGGCAGTGCACACTTGCGGTCCATTCACATTGCGGACGTCACACGGTCTGTCTCCGCCCCAGTGGGCCACAGCGGCAAAGCAGGCTAAGTGTAGGCAGACTTTCGGCAGCGCCTGGGTCCCCTACATCAGGCCCCCTGGGGCCGGCCAATTTGAGCAGGGTGGCGGGCGGGGGCTGGCTGGGGTGGGGGCACGGGGTTGGACGTGCGGCCAGCTTTCCCTTCTAGAGATAGCCTTCCCGGGGCCGCTCAGGTGTGGAGACTTCCAGAACTCTGCCACCCAGGACGGTTCGGTCCATGGGGGAAGGCTGGCTCTGGGTTCTGGATGTCGGAATGTCTGCATCAGACCCCAGAAAGCCAGCTGCAGCCTCGTGCCAGCACCCTGAGGTGGAAGAATGAAGACAAAAGCCATCGCAAGGGTGTGCCTGCCACGGGTTGTCTTGGTCTCCCAGGACCCTCCCGCCTCTCGCTCCAGGCCTGACAAGCCCGCCCTGCCTGCCTCCCAGGCCTGGATCCGCACAGCAGGGGGGCAGGGGGGGTCTGACAACCAAGAAAGCCTTTCTGGAGTTGTCCACACCTGAGGCAACAGAGCTTGCCAAGGGCAGGGAGAGAAAAAGTCCCAACAAAGAAACCCAAGAAAATACAGAGGAATTTATTATTTAAAAACAAAAAACAAAAAACTCTTGGCTCAGAATGTGGGTTTGGTTGGTGTTACTTGGTTTGGTTTTCCAAAACTTGATCAATAAATGCCAAAGCGACCCGCTGCTGCCACAGCCGATGGGGGCAGCCCCGGGGAGGGGAGGTGCAAGGGGGACACAGAGAAAAGGGGGTGCCTACCTACGGACCAACGAGCCAGGCTCCACCCCAGCTCAGTGACCCGCCGCGCCGTCTGCCCTACTCCCAGCCTTCGCTTTGCGTCCAAGTGCAGCGTGAGAGCAAATGCAAGAGACCAAAACAGACATTCAAAGCATCATGGGTAGGGGTCAAGGGTGAAGGTATGGTCAAGCTGCTGGGAGGAGAAAGCAGACACACTAGAAAAGCCAAGCTGATTAGGTGTTTTAGTATCAGATGTCAGTAAGGCCCTATTACCCAAATATCCCTTTCGAGACCTGACCAACGCTGTGTGTAGTGAGGGACCCTCCTGTCAGCTCCACCCTCTCCCTAGCTGGGCTCTGTCCATTGCTGCATCTGGCCTTGGTCTGAGGACCCCAGGCTCCCTCTGCCTACTGTAGGGCAGATGGCCCCTTACTAGATTTGGGGGACTGCCTGCTTTTCTGCACGATCTGAGGCAAGAGAGCCCAAAATTTGGAAGCTGAAACCCTGGCTTTAAGAGGAAGGGGGAAAAAGTGGAAGGGAGAGGAGGCGTGGAGGTCCAGCCCAGGGGAAGGGAAGGACAGCAAACCAGCCAGACTGGTCCCGGAAGGCCCAGGATGCGGGAGGCCTCGGGAAGCCAGGCTGGCTGGCAAGCTGCCCTGGAGACAGTGAGCCCCACGGGCACCTGGCTCTCTGCCGTGCCATCTCCCGGTCGCCCAAAATGGATCTTGGCCGTCAGGGGAGGTGTGGGAGGGAGCAGCGAGAGCAAGGCCGGAATCGGGGCATCGCTCCAGTCCAGGTGGCCCTGCCATGCCTGGGCCTCACTCAGGGCACACCAGGGCCTGGCTCTGGGGCTCCTGAAGGGGGTCTACCCTGAAGCAGGTCCTCAACCAGGGCAAGGAACGTTTTAGGATCTGCCAGCTGCCCTAAATGGAGCTGGCCGAGGTCACTAAATCTGACTCTCTTTTTATAAGTGAGGTGAATGAGGCCTCGGGCTGAGCTGGACTCGCAGGCCAGTGCTCTCTCCAAAGCACTGTGCTTCTTCTGCCCCACAACTTGGCAATGAAGCCCCACATTTTCAAATTTCACAACCAAATCGGAGAGAGCAAATGGTCTTGACCTTGCACTGCCTACACTCCCTTCAAAACAGAATGTGTTGGAAAACACGTGTTTGTAAATACTTTCAAAGCGCTGTTGCACAGGAATAAAGCTATAAGAAAATAAAAGACAAACAGGCAGCTTAAAGAAAAAAAAAAACAGATGCTGGAGGTGAAAGCAGTTGACTTTAAACCTGAAAAATGAAATGCATGCCAACAGCTCCCAGGGATATTTGAATAATAGAGAAAAGCAGCAAACGCATTATCCCATCTCTACCCCTTCTGGGGTGGGGGTGGGGGGGAGGGGGGAAGGAGCAAAATGAGGGAAGCGGCCACCTGATGGTCTAGTCAGACACAGCAAGAGAGACAAGGCACACGGGTTTAGTTAAAAATGAACTCGGTCTGTTTAATAAAGCTTGGTATTACCAAAATCGCGGTACAAACATCAAGTCACACGCCCACACGACAGAATTCCATTTACAAAATGTCCCTCGGGAGGCCCCTGCCGAGAGACCCCCCACCCCGGCCTGCGGTCTGGGGGGCAGAGGAGGCGAAAAGTGGGGTGGGAGTGGAGGGGGCGGTGGGGGAAGGTGAAGACTAAAATCAGTCTGTATAAAAGCTCAAAAAGAGCTGGCCGTGGTATTATCACAACGATACAGGTACAAACGAAACCCAAAAAAGGGGCAGATACGGCAGGCTACGCTGCCAGAACCCAGACGGCCGCCCCGCGGCGCCATCGCTCGCGCTCACTCACTCTCTCGCTCTGAAACCTGGAAGGTAGTGTGTGTGTGGAGCTAGTAACCTTGGTCAAATGAGTCGTCCGAAGAGTCGCTGAAGGAGGAACGCGCCTCAACCTCTTGAAGCAGCAAACAAAACGGCTGCTTCCCGCCGGCGGCCGGCTTGGGTTTCAGAGTCCGGGCGGCCGCCAGACCCCTCTTGGTCAGCTTGGGGCCCCCAGCCGGCTTGCTGCTCTTTGCCACCATGCCACACAGGACGGGAGACGCCAGTCTGGAGCCGGAGGGGCCTTGGGCGGACCACTCGTCCTTCAGGAAGTCCTCCTCCGAGTCCGTATCTGCAGTCAAAGTTGTTAACAGCGTTAAGTCACAGAGCGGGCGGGGGCTGGTGTGTCTTCCGTTACTTAGTGGTTGTGACAACACCCGGGTACGTGCCAGAACAGAGAGCTCCGAATGCCTGCGGCCATGAACAAGCTATGTCACACCTCCTCCTCCAGGCCGGACCTCTGACCTCTTACCTGGCCGCCTGCAGTTACGGCCCGCACCTGGCTCCTCCTTCCTGGCCTTGGACCCAGCCCCGTCCCAGCCGGCTGCCGCCAGCATCGCCCACCACACTGTCACCTCGGCAAACAGCCCCTTCCAGGCCCTGGGGTGGCTGGGAGCCCTGCTCCCAGGAAGCTCTCTCCCCTGGTCAGGTAAGTCACCACTGGGCCCCATCTGTCCCACAGGACTGCACCCCGGCCCAGGGGCTCCTTCTGGGGAAGGACGAGGCCCAGGGGGAAGGGCTCAGGTGAAGCTCTTCTCCCCAAAATACTAGCTCCCAGGGGTATGCTGGGCCGGCAGGTGCAGACCCAAGCGTGCACACCTCCTCCCAAGCCCACACTCAGCTACGTCACACAGGCAGCTTGGAAAGGCCACAGCAGCGGAGTTGCACCAAGGAAGCTGGCAGAGATGTCCAGACCGGGGGCTCCCCTGCCTTCATGTTTTCCTGTTCTCCTATCAGAGAGCAGGGGGGCCAGCATGCTTCCCACCCAAGTCACGGCCTCACTACCCAGGTGAGGCCACGGCTCTCAAGCTTTCCTGGGGGAGGATCGAGGACCACCCAGCTTTGGGGATGAGGGCTGTCAAGGTGGCACAACTCTGACCCCTTCTCACCCACCCCAAACATACAACATTTGGATCCGTTTTACATATGGAGATTGCCAACGAGATTTCACTACAACAAAGGGCTCCACAACCAAAGACTGCAATCCCCCGTCTGGTAAAATCCACATGGAACACGAAGAGCATTAAGGAACGTGGCCACTGTCTCCAAGTCCAAGAGAAACTACATGTACGTGTGGGACGGTAGGGGTGGGAGTCCTCTGGCTGCCGCCTCCATCTCCGCTTTCCACTCCCACCAAGAACCCAACTGCAGGATGGCCTGGCAATTCTGGGTAGAAGGGCTTGCAAGCCCCACCGGGCATGCCATCTGACCCCTTGGACCCAAAGTTAAAAAGCAAAATTCCCACTTCCTGCTAGTACAGCAACACTCTGCTGGAGAACACCTTTGACCTCTCTGCGACTATTCATTCTCAGTTACCTAGAACTGCAAAGTAGCCAATATAAAAAATAAGAGAGGACCTCTCTTCACAGCTAGCACCTAGAGACAGGCCTCTGACCTCCTTGTTGCAATGTTAACCCATTTCTCTTACCCAAACTGTGGCACTTTAGACAAGAGCATAACAGAGTTAGACTGGCACCCTGAACCTGGCTTTGCTCACATGCACACATGTGCTACAGTGGACTCACCACTCGGACCACACCGAAGACCTCAGGGGCCAGGCTTAGTTCTGGCCTCTAGCTACCCCATCCACATCCACATCCACATGGAAGTGGGGGACGTGGGGGAGTCTTCCAGCAACCAGCTGGGCCACGTCCATTGGCCACCCCTGGTCTACTTCAAACCTGACAGAGACGGAGCAGGAGAAAGCCCTTCCCTCCTCCTTCAGAGTTATGATCTCTGAAAATGGACCTCTCTACTACTTAGGCCCACGGTGGCCAGGGGCCTGGCAGTGCTGTTCCGATCAACCCATCCAAGTTGAAGGACCACAGAAGCTATGGCATTTGCACACGTCCTCAGCACAAAGGAGCTGTCTGCCCCACACTCACCTGAAAATCAGCCCTGGAAACCTACTAATCTTAAGTAACCAAAAACACATTTTAAAAAAAAAACAACTGCAGCTTAACCTTGTGCAAGATGCCACATCCAGCCTTTTACCAAGGTCAGCCCTGTGAGGCCGGCGATCTTAACTCCCAAGTCCATAAAAACTTTATTTTTCTTCCTTAAGAAAACAAATGTGTCCTTTTTTGCACTTGACATGGACACTCCACCTCCCCCCAACAAAGCGGGCAGATCAGAAGCCCAGACACACAGATCCAAGCAGTCGACAACGAAAAAGCCCTCCACCCCAACCAACGCCTGGGACTTCCAGAACAAGCCCCACTGACAGGTACCAGAGCCAAGAAGCCCCTCCCGGCCTTCCTGCAAGGCCACATATTTAGTATCCTTAGTGTCCATCCATCCTGGGCATGACATATTCTGTCCCCAAATACTTACTGAGCACCTATGACACGCCACACCATGGAAGTCAGGCCACCCGAGGCCACGGAGCGCCGGCCAGGGTTGACCCAAGGTCGCCTAACTCGGGAAAAGCGCCCCCCCAGGCCCCGGTGAAGGAGCTCCGATGCGGCGGGCCCCCGTTAATGAAATAAACCTCAGTCTCGGTCCCGCCAGCTGTGTTCCCAGGGCTCGGAAGCCACCGGCGGCCAGCGACACGCGTCCTGGGCGGCGCAGAGACCACGGCCATGGTGGCGGGCATGCTGGGCGGCCGGGCCTGATCCCGGTCCGACTCCCCCATTCGGCGCAGTCAACCTCGCCCGGCCTCCGCAGCTCTCCCGAGGGAAAAAACGGGCAGCCGCCCAGAGGGCTGTCACAAAGGTAAAGCGAAATGCTGCCCGAGCGGCGCTCCCACCGACATAGGCCTGAGGGCTGAGGCCCCCCGCGGGCGGGGTTAGGGGGCGCAGGGGCCCCTCCAGTCCTCACGCGCGAAAACCGGCGCCGAGCGCCCGCGCCGCAGCTTTCAGTCAAACGGTGGAAGACGCAGGAGCCGGCGGGCGCACTTCCGGCCCCGCCTGCCAATCACGCCGCCCGCCCAACATGGCGCCGGCCAGCACTTCCGCTCCAGGCGGATCCACTTCCGGCCTGGAGCGCGGGGCGCCGGGGAAGAAAAGAACCCTCGAGACAAAGACAGGGAGAGAGGGTAGAAGCAGCGGCCTGGAGGCGGCGCGGCCTCCGCTACTTACTGTAGGAGTAGCTGCTCACTTCCGAGGCGAACGGGGAGTGGGCCGACTTGGGCTGGCCTCTGGCCTTGAAGCCCACGTCCATCTTCCTGGCTTTGGCGGCCCTTTTGTGTTTACCTTCGCGGGAGGCTTTCAGAGACAGGCTGAGGCCTTTGGCCAGTGCCTTCCGGTCCTTGCCCAGCAGGCTGTCATAAGGCGTCAAGTACCTGCCACAGCCCCCGCTCGTTTTTGATTTCCCCCCAGAACTGTCCGAGAACTTGAAGGGTGACTTCAACTTGTCCTGCTTTGTGAGGGAGAGGGCCTTGTCCAGCTTGCTTGCCAGCTGCTCCTGGTCGCTGGCCATCTTCTTTTTCTTAATCTTGAGCTGGAGGGGGAAGTTGGAAGTTACAAGTGAAGACACTTGACAAAACGGGATAATGGGTCTCAGAACCCAAGCTCTGACAAACCAGAAGTCCAGTCCGTCATCTCCCTGCCTTGGTGACCTTTGACAAATTGTTTAACTGCTCTAAGCCTTAATTCTCCTACTCTGTAAAATTGCGATAATTATGTATGGGCATCATCAGAAGGTCGCTCTGAAGATGAACCGAGATAATGCACATGGAGTATTTAGCAAATGGCTGTTGCTGTGCTTGCAGTTGTCACTGGCGCTGGCACTTCCACTCTGGCTCTCCACGGTGCTATCTGGTGCCTCCTGGGGAAGCACTTTAAGCAAACAGTGCTGCCAATGAGCAGGAGAAGCCAGCTGGATTAAGGGAGGAGGAAGGGAACCAAGATTGAAAACCCAGATCATAGCCCAGCTGATCTGCTTATCTCAACCACCTAAAGCAGCTGATGAAGACTGCCACGCAGCCTAAATTAGCCCATCCAACTACATGGGCAGGAGCTGCCAAGAAAATGCCTCGGAGCATGCCTTGTATGCCTGAAGCAGACGACGATTAGCGATTTCAAAGATTAAATTCCTGCTTGCACTCTCATCTGCTGTAGCCGTTTGTTGTTGAAGTGAAATGTGCAGTTTCAAAAGCATTAATGCCTCTCATTTGAACATTCATTTCTATTTTATTTCACTGGGTAACATTTCGTAAGGGAAAAAGTTGGTAAAGTGTCATTTAAACAACAAAAAAAGCATCATTCACAATTTGAGAGTATTAAGGATCCTGATGTACAAACTGTCTCTCCTCCCTCTTCCTGGATCCAGCTTCCCTTACGTGAGTACTCCCCTCTGATGGCCAGATCAACCAAAAGAGCCCCCACGCACAGGGCTTTACAAGGGGGAGATGACAAGGTACATTAGTATTTAGAAACGAGGGCCTTAAGTGGATGATTTCAATGCTCTGCAGAAGTAAGAAAAATCAAGGAGTTGGCTCTCACTCCACTATGCCTGGAGAATTCACAGAGCAAATTACAATGGCATCAAGCCCTTGTTTTTTAGAACTACGGAATGGTGAGGCTGCTCATTAAACAATTACACCGTTAAAGAATACAGTAATTGCATTATCTGGTTAAGAACTTGCAAACTTTTTTCATGGCTTCGACAAAGGGTCATGGAGCACACGGGGGGCGCCGGCATTCTCAGGCCCACCCGAGGCTGTGTTACTTTGGTAAGTCTCTGACCTCCCTGACCTCCCTGAGCCATAATTTCCTCCTGTACAATACGGAAGACTGGAGGAGAATCACTCTGGCACTATGACAACCATGTCTACAGTTTCTGTGCAACAACGGGGCCAACAGCCCTGCAGCGGGAGGGAACACATACCCTCCAGACTGTCCACCCAAGATGGCAGCACACCAGGAAGATGGGGATACTGACCTGACTCATAAAGTCCGACGAGCCTTCTTGCTCGTCCCAAGGCTGGTTTCTCCCCCTGGCTTTCCCTGTTCCAATGAGGGCATCGTGTTCCTCCTCAGACCCCCTGTGTCTCTTCCTCATCCCTGGGCCCAGCTCGTAGGCGTCCGATGTCAGCAGGGGCTTGCCGCTCAGCCTGAAACCAGAGGCACCACTGGTCAGCACCCTGGCCAGGCAGCGTTCAAGAGCTGGGGGTGCGCCTCGTGGCCCTGAACGGTGGGCTCTGGATGCTGAAGCACAGACAGCGATGACAGAGTGACGAGTCTGGAGAGATGAATCTTGTAAAGCTATGGTGCTGGGATTCTGGGATATTTGTGAATGAAGCAGAATGAGAGCTAAATGGGAAGAAAAAAGACTTCTCCAAGGCAGTACCCTCTGCTGCCTTCTCTCTCTCTCGTGCTCCTTCACACACACTCACACACGGCTTTGCACAGTCGGATACCTCTACCAAAGCGTGCCAAAAACAAGGATCAGAAACGCCAAGCAAGTCCTCCAGGGTAGGGGACTAAGATCGAGACCTTATGTGAAGAAAGAGCCGCTGGTCGGTCTCCTGTACCCCTGGGAGAATAAGCAGCGTGGAATGTGGTCGCACTGAAGGCTTCTCTTGCCTGCTCTGAGCTAAACCCTCACGAGTAATCACAAAAGCAGCTTTTACCTAGTGCTCATATGTGTCTTGTCTCTTGTTAATGCTTTATATTTTAGCCACAAAACCATGCTTTGTTTGATGTACTATACCCAGTCTGAGGTCACAACCAGGACTGGAGCTAGAACTCCAAAGCAGAAGTACAGCCGCCTCCGGGGTCCACACTCTTAACCAGGGGGCCTGCAGGCGCCAGCCCCAGCCTCTGTGGCTCCCCGGGAGCTGCTTTCCCCCCCGACCCCGTGGCTGGTGGAGAGGCGTTTCTTCCTCTCCCCATCCTCTCCTCACTCAGGAACATCCAGAGATGCTGAGTTACAAGACATGGCAGGGCCCTGGGGGCTGTATTCTCCTGAGGAGGCCTGAGGCCAACCCACTGCCTCTCCTGTACCTTTAGAAGGTACCCCGTGGCCACCTCTACTTCCTCAAGCCAAGCACTGGGCCACCTAGCGTCACCTGCCCTGATGTTGTGAACCAAGGGGCGGGCCAGCCCCTTCCTCTGATGGGCCTCACCCAGCTCGCGCTGCTCCCACTCCCAGGGAGCACCACACCGGCCCGGAAGGGAAGCGCTCATTCCAGCCAGCATTCCAGAAAACTTCCAGAGGTGCCACACGGAGCTTCTGCTGCCCCCACGGAGCTTGTCCCCACAGTGCACAAAGGAAGTGGCCCTAGGTCGCAGAGAGCAGACTCAGAGCAGACTCAGGCATAATGAGCCAGCAGGTCAGGCGGACAGGAAAGATACCGTCCAGCTCAGAGGAAACTACGTGACAGCATTTGCTGGAGCTCATCCCACGGGGCTGGGAGCTCAGCAGGCCCTCCACAAGGAAGAGGTGTGCGGACAAGAGTGAGAATTAGTCCTCAGCCCTGGAGGAAGAGAGCGTGGCAGGATGACGGCTGAAGCACTTGGGTGACAGCCCAGAAACCTCTCACTGGGGTCACCGCCCGCTCAGTCCTGGCTGGACGGGTCTGCCTGTCCACTCCGCCACTCGCCTGGCTCAGCCTCCTGGCCTGGGCAGCGCGCGCCATGCTCCCTGAGCTACCAAACCGGTGGGTGAGAGCTCAAGGGCCTCGAGGCGCCAGCGCCCAGACGCCGGCCCTGCACTCCTCCCCGAGCTCTGTGCCAGCCCCCGACCCACCGAGGGGCCAGCCTTACTTTCCGCTACTGTTGCGGCTCTTCCCTCTCTTGCGGGGGGGCGACAGGGCGCTCAGGGCGTGGGTCCGTTTCCTCGGCCTGCCAGGGCCTCTGCGTGTCAAGCTTCTATGGGGTTCCTCGCGCCTGTCCCTTAAAAAGAATCACACGCTCGGCTGTGAACCTGGGGGGTGCAGGGGGCGCGGAGAAGGGACACACGAGGCACCCACGTCACTCGGGGCCACACACGCCTCTGCCGGCCTACCACGGCGGACCTACTGAGCGCCAGCGCCTACGAGAGCCCAACCTGGGCGCCGCCGGCCGGGCCTGGGCCCGGGGCGGGGCGGGGCGGGGCGCCACTCACTCGGACTCGCGGCGCCTCTGCAGCCTCAGCAGCTCCCGCTGCTTCTCCTTGTACTGCCGCTGGACCTCCGCCAGCCGCATCCGGAAGTCCAGCTCCACGGCGTCCATGTTCTCCAAGGAGGACTTCATGGCGTACATCTGGGGGGAGAAGGCGAGTGAGGACGCTGGCGCCCGCCAGCTCCCACGCGGACGCGCGTGGCGAGGCGTCACGGCGAAGACCCTGGGCCCAGCTCGCATCCCTCTCCGCCACCCACAAGCTGTGGCCTTGGGCGAAACACAGACACCCCATCTGCACAACAGCGACCGAAGAAACAACTCTGCCGGGCTGCACCAAGGCCCAACGGACCCGTAACGACTGCGCACGCAGGGCTATCGTGTCCTGTCACAGGCGAAGGCTCCGCCCGAGACCCACGGGCAGCAAGGGGTGCCGCGGGGTGTGCTCCTCCCAGCCCGTCAGGCCACCACCGACGGAATACGCCCCAGACACAGGGTCAGACGGGTAAACTGAGGCCTCGAAAAGGGAAACAACTTGCTGGGATCAAAAAGCAAGTCAGTGGTGGAGGCTGGACTCGGATCAGGCCCCTAGGCTCCAACACCAGCCACGCCCCCAGGAAAGGTGAATTCTCTGGGGGACCCATCTCCACCCCTACTCCCCAGGCCACAGGCAAGAAACACAGCCCGGAACACCTCACCCGCTCCTCCTTCTTCTGCATCCAGCTGTACTTCTTGTTGGGGTTCAGCTCGCGTGGAAGCCGCAAGTTCTTGAGCGGGTCCACGAAGGGGCTGTCCAGCACCTCCTTCAGCATGTGGCTGCTGGCCGCCAGCAGGCTCTCCAGGGAGGGCCGCACTGCCAGACGTTCCACACCTGCAGACAGGGGGCAGGTGAGCCGTGCTCCCCAGGCGGCAGGACTGACCAGCGTCGCAGCTGAGCCCCCTTGGACCTCAACAGGGACAAGGAAGCCCAGGGTGAGCTCAGGGCTTGCCCGAGGCCACACGGCCCCCAGGATGCTGAGTGGACAGCAGGACAGTGGCGAGATACAGGAAGTGGTGCTGGTAAGGAGCACGCAGGGCCACAGCCCACTCCTGCTCCTCGAAATGTTTGTTGGTGCATAGAAAACCGTGCGGTCGCCAGAGGCCAGCACAGGCTCTTTAGAGCTGCGTGGCTCTCGACCTGTCCTTAAAATTACCCTTGAGGAATATGCATGGTTTTCATCACCAAAGAGAAGAGGCCAAGGCTAAGTTTTGTAAACAGTAAAAGTAACATGCGCACACATTAAAAAAAAGAGATCAAGCCCCTCCCTGGAAATGCTGCTGTTGATGATCTCCAGGATGGTTCCGGAAACGTTTGCGCATGTGCAAAAACATACATAACGTATGTGGGCATCCTTTACAAACACAAAGTGCCACTGGTCAGTACAGACCATACCATGCTTTGCTTTTTTCTGTTTAACAAAAATCTACTACATTCATATGATTAGCTCAAACCATACAAAAGTCACCATTTCTGCAGTTCAAAAATAACAGAATATCAGCAATTTTATATTGCCAGACTTAGTAAACAACAGCTCACGTCTCTTGTATTGATGAGCTTTATCTAAATTTATCTAAATCCTCCTCCACTGATGGCATTTAGGTCATGTCTGACATGTTCTGGTTCTAACAGAGGACAGTCACACAGCGAGGACACATATGTTAGAAAAATTCCTACCCGTGTGATAACACAACTGAGGTACATGTGCTCGTCTGATGAACAGTCCCAATGCCCTTCTACCAAATTACCACGCGTATTAATATTTCTTAATCAGAGTTCCATGGAATCAACATTAACTGCCACGTGGAATAGGGCTCCTGGATCTTGGCGCTAGTCTCTGTGCTGGCTCCCCATCGTGGGCAGTGGGGGGGCTGTCCCCAGCGGCTGGCTCTCCGCTGGGGGTGGCGGGGAACGGGCTGTCCCAGGTGGTGCTGTGGGATGTTCCGCCACAGCCTCATCTTTACCCACTAGGTGTCAGTACTACCCCCCATGGGCTGTGACATCACCAGCTGAGAATCACTGGCTTTGCTCTTCTGTCCTGATAGAAAGGGAAACACGAGGCGGTGAACCCTGTGGCTCCCACAGGTGGCATCAGACTGCAGAGTGTGGCCTGCCCCGAGGCACCACCCTGCTCCTTCAAGGTCCTCCTAAGAGTCTTAGTTGCTGGATAAAGCTGTTCTGGCACAGAGAAGGGGACCGAGGTGTGGCTTTATCGCCTCCTTCACCCTCCAACACACCAGACGTGGTGGGGCCCAGGACAACAGCTCAGGGCAGCCAGAACCACTCTAGTTCCAGCTGCTGTGGGTTAAGTAAACAGTGTCCCCCCAAATCCACGCGTTGAAGTCCAATCCCCAGTACCTCAGAACGTGACATAATTTGGAGATAGTCTCGTAAGAGGTCATCGAGTTAGTCATTGGGGTAGCCTAATATACCTTCATCTTTATCAGCACTTAGGATGCAGACACACAGAGGGACGACCACATGAGGACATGGAGAAAATGGCCATCTACCTACACACCAAGGAGAAGGAACCAGCCCTGCCACACCCTGATCGCAGGCTCCCAGCCCCCAGAACTGTGAGAAAACGTGTTACTTAAGGCTCCCAGTCTGTGGTATTTGTCACAGCCACCCTAGGCGACTAATACATGAGCCCTGTGGCTTCACCAAGGCAGAGGTGACTCCAGATCAGAGGTCAGATCTGCACCGGAACCCCCACAGGTCTGGGCAACGGTCACAGCGGCTAAAGGTGAGCAGGGAGTGAGGATGGCCTGCAGGCAGGCCGCCCGGTTCTCTCGGTTCTCTCGCTGGGTGGGTGTGGGTAGCCGCATGGGGGCTGGGGGGGGGTGATGTGGGCATGCTGGTGGCTCCAGGAAGTGGTGTGTTCAGCATTCCACCAGCCACTGCAGGAAAGAAAAGGCCACCAGGACCCTGCACCCCTCAGCCCTGCGTCCAGGGTGCCTTCCAGCCCCAGAGCCCTAGATCCAGCCTGGGCCACACCCCCACTACAGAGTGGGAAGGGGCACCTCAACCTCGGTGTGCAAACCGGCTGCAGATCTTCCCCCGGACCTGCTCCCCCCAGCGCTTCCCCACTTGGGTCTGACCAGCCTGCCCTTCAGGGGCTCAGGCGGAGCCCTGGGAACCGCCCCTGCCCTGCCCTGCCCTCCCCAGCCACTCCCGTCTGCAGTCTGCCAGCAAAGCCTGCTGCTCCAGCTGAACTTCCCCGGAGCCCACCTGCTGCACACCCCGCCCCCCCCCCCCCCCCGCCTGGACAGAGGCGAGCACCACCCCTGACTCTTCCTGCACCGGTTCTCCACACATCCACACAGCCCCCACAACTCCCCACTCAAGTCTGGTCCTGTCACCCGAGCTCAAATCCACCTTCCAACAGCTCTCCACTTCACGCAGAGTAAAAGACCCCGGAATGGCACCTGCCATGTCTCCCCACCCTCCTCACCACCTCGCCCCCGCCCCACTCCGCTCCAGCCCCCACCTCTTGGCTCTTGTTCCCGTGTGCCACACACTGCCACCTCAGGGACTTTGCACTTGCTGTTCCTGTGGCCTGGAGTGGTTCCCATGCCTTCCTCGGGCCCCCTTATCAAGAGGGGCTTCCGTGGCCTTCCCGAGACCAGCATTCCCAGCATTTCCACCCACCTGTCACCACCTGACAGTCCTCAGGGCTGCACTGAGGGCCACACGAGGACAGCCCGTTTACCGCTGGGCCCCAGCAGCAAGACAGTGCCGGCGACACAGGAGGCATCTAAGAAGTATGTGCTGAATGAGGGTGTGTAGGACCCCCAAACAGAAAATGAGGAAGGAGTGCCAAAAGGGGCAAGGGTGGGCAGCAATCCCCAAACTGGGGGACCCATGCTCAGCCTCCTCTTTCCTGATGCCCCCAGCCCTCTGCAGTCCCCGCTGAAAACCCACCAACAGTAGATAGGATCAAGAGCGGGGGATTTCATGTCTATGGCCATGCCACCCTGAAAGAGCCCGATCCCGTTTGATCTCGGAAGCTAAGCAGGGTCGGGCCTAGTTAGTACTTGGATGGGAGACCCTCTAGAAAAACCAGGTGTTGTAGGCCTAAAAAATAAAAACTGAAAAGATCAGAGATTGTAAACTGACAAGGTCCTTGCAATCTGTGACGTCAACCAAAAGTTGCCTCACCCCCCCCAAAAAAAAAAAGCGTTTTCATTTTCCTCTGAAAAAGATGGTTTTTTATACCAAACTATTTAAATGGAAGAAAAAAAAACAATGAACTTTAGAATAACAACAGAATAGCCACCCAGGGGAGAGAAGGCCTTACTTATCCAAGCTGACTGGGGGGGCCATGTGACCACAGCCAGGAAAAAGTCTTGAAAATGTGCTGCCTTGTTTTGACTCAGCAACTCTACCCCTGGGAATATGCCCCCAGGAAAATCAGAAGTATGGGAGAAAGGTTGTCTTCAAGAGTAATTATCACATTATTTACAATAGCAAAAAAAAAAAAAAAAGAGAGAGAGAGAGAGAGAAAGAAGAAAAAAGATAAACTAAAAGGCTTGACAATGTAAAATTGGGTCACCGAAGGTTGGGAAGAAAACTGGGTAGCCCCTACAATAATATTTTTAAAAGACACAAACGTTTTAAATCTAAAACATTCACAATGTTTTAAAGAAATCTGAAAAACGTTTAGTAAAGAATGCATAAGTGAAAAGGGCAGATCACAGAACACTGTTTACAAAACAGTCTTAATTCTGGAAATGTGTGTAGAAACAGCTCCAGAGGAAGCACACCAAAGGCTGGCGACGCTATTATTAACTCCTTGGCAGCTGTCTGTCGCCTCGGCCCCTCCTCCAAGCCTCCTGGGCTGAGCGTGGGGTGGCAAGGCTGTGCCTGACCCATAGCCCCGTGCACACTTCTTGGAGCACCCTAGTTTTCTAATGCTGAGCATCAGGGACTTTGTGCCTGGCCGACTTCACTGCCCCTTCTGCTAAAAGTACCCCGTTTCCTTCGGAGGCCCACCACCACTCCCCTACGCCCTGGAGGGGACACCCCATCAAGGGTGGTGCGTGACCAGTTTGGTTCCTCTCCGCTCCTGAGCCACAGGGTTTGCTTCTGCAAAAACCATGAACCCCAGAGGGTCAATGATAAGGAATCGCAGCATCTCTGCCAGAGCCACCAGGAAAGAGGTGGCCTCTTTTGGGGAGTCTGCTGAGCTGAACAGGCCTGGGATAAGCATTGGGGGAGCCCCACCATGAGAACTGTTGGCCTGCCTTGAATGAGGCCAACAGAGAGAAAAACGAAGCAAGGGAGAAGGGTGGGGAAGAGTGCGTAGGCAAAGCAACGCCTGATGACTTGGTTTGAGCACCTGGATCCAGCCATACCTGAAGCTAATTACCTAACTACTGCTATATATTGGTTCCATGAGCCACTAAATAACCTTCCTTTTTCTAAACCAGTTAAAATCAGAGTTTCTGTCTCTTACAACCCAAAGAATCCTGTTAATACAAACTTCGCCACCGACCAAATAAGGAGAAATTCCACCACTAAGAAACCCACACGTGGGCCACAGAACACCCATAACCTGCTGATCTGCACTTGGAAAGTCAAGACGTTGAGTTTTATGTTACATGCATCTTACAATTTTAAAAGCGACTAGAAATAAACCACGTCCTGGGGCCTTTAAGTCTTCTAAAGAATTCTTGGTGAAACGCGGCCCCGCCGCCGCCCCGCGGCCGGGCTCACCTCCCAGCTCCTGGCTCCGGCGCCCCAGCTCCAGCTCCGCGATCTCGCTCAGCAGCGTGATGCCGTGCAGCAGGCTCTGCTCCAGGACCAGGCTCTGCGCCGCCTCCAGCTTCTCCCGGGCCTGGGAGCCGGCGCCCGGCGAGGGCAGAGGCCTGGCCTGGGGCAGCTCTGCGGCCGCCGCCAGGGCGTTCATGCCGGCCAGCGGGTCCTCCAGGCCGGGCAGGAACTGGGCAGAGCCCTCCTCTTCCAGGAAGCAGGTACTGTCGGGCACAGGGGCGGCCTCCCGGGCCCCCAGACTCAGGCGCTCTCCCTCCCCGGCGGGTGCATCACAGTCCGCCGACTCCGGGCTGGGCCGGGGCTCGCTTGGGGCCGCCTGGGCCAGGCCTTCCTCCGGCCCCACCTCTGCCACGGGCATGCCCATGCCCACGCCCACGGGCACGTCCACGGGCACCTCCACGGGCTCCTCCTTAGCCTCGACCAATGTCTCGGGGGTTAGCCGCGCCCCCGAGTCTGGGGCGGCTGCGTGGGATACTGTCCGGCCTGGAGATTCGACCCGTGTTTCAGACCCCTCGGCAAAGTCCGGGCACCCGGAGGGCTCCACGGCCCCCTGCCCGCCAGCGCCCAGCGCCTGGGCCTCCAGCAGCCCGCCTCCGGGGCTGGGGGCCGCCATGGCTTCCTCGGGGCGCAGGGCCAGCGGCGACTCCAGGGAGGGCAGCTCCTCGCGGCCTTCGTCCACGTCCTCCACCTCTGCCTTCACCTCTCGCTCGGCCAGGGCCTCCCCATCCGGGCCTTCCCGCAGCGGCTCTGGGATCTTGGAGGGCGACAAGCGGATGGGCTTGTCTTCGGGCGAGAGCGCCAGGCGCTCGGGCTCATCAGCTGGGAGCGGCACGTCGGGGGCCAGGCCGTCGGCGTCGGTGGCCGCCGCAGGCTGCAGCAGGAACGGGTAGGGCCTCCCGTAGTGTGGCGGCAGGGCTTGGAACGGGTACCTGGGCGGGAGATCTGCCGAGGACACAGAGGGTCAGCAGGGTCCCTCCTCCTGCTCCGTCTGACACCCCTGCGTCCCCACCAGCCGGGACACACCCACAGCCCCTGCTCTGCTCACCGGGGTGCCTCTCAGGCAGCATCGGCGGAACCCCAGGGCCCCGGGGAGAACACTCGGCCACCGTCCTGTCCCCGGGGTCTTCAGACTCAGACACACACACCACAGCTGGTGCCTTCTCTAGCCCCTGTCCGCTCAGTACCCACAAACAAACCCTTCAGAAGACCCTGAACGGTTGCCACCCAGCCTGTGGCTACTTCTGTCCTCTGTTCCATGAGATGCACCCACCCGACCCCGTCAGAGCAGAGGTGGGGCACCCAGGTCGTTCAGGAACTAGGAGGACCGCGTTGGCTCTCACTCATGGCTCCCGCGTGCAGGGCAGTCCCCCGCGTGGGATGGCGTGTACCTGAACCTGAGCGCCCGGGGCCCAGCAGGAGCCAGCGCATAGCGAGACCCCACCGGAACCCGGCCAGGGGACACAGACCAAGGGGAGAGATGCACAGCACCATCCCTGGGTCAGGCTCGCGCTCAGCATCGACGTGGGCGTGGCCTCGAATGCCCCCAGAGAGGGGCGGCCACTTGCCCGAGGTCACGCAGCCTCCTGGTGGCAGTCTGGACTCAGACTCGAGCGGCCCTACGCGCAAGCCCACGCTTCAAAGCCACCAGGGAGAAGGCCAGCCCCAGGCCCCATCCAGGCCACCTGCCACGTCCCCACTGACACAGGACGGGGAGAGCAAGTGTGCGCACACAGTGCATGGGGTGGGGGCCCTGCCCGGAGTGTTGTGTCCCTGTACTGCTGCTCTCGACATGACACATGTGCACCTACTGTGTGCCAGGCACGGCACTGAGTGTCCTACAAGTCTGACTTTGCTCAAAGCTTGGTCCTTCTGAAGTAGGTTCTGCTACTGTGCCATCTTCTCCCACCACCACCCAGGAGGAGGGGCCGAGAGTGTCCCGTGTGCTCACGCGTTCACCCCGGAGCCTGGTGGCCGGCCCGGTACACACTAGGTGCTCGGTAGACAGAAGGGATGAAGGAATGGAGGAATGATTAAGTGAACAGACGAGAAAGTTTCGCCAGCAGCAAGCAGCCCGCAGGGTCTCGGCCTTGCTCCTACCTGAGAACAAGGCCTGGAAGGGGCTGGGGGCTTCCTTCTCCAGCTCCAAGTCCTTCTTCTCGACGACGTTCTCAGGCGCCTCCTCTTTGCGAGTGATACCAGGCGGGGGTGGCGGGGAGGCGGGCGGCGGGCTGGAGGGGTGGGAGCTGGGCGTGGCGGGGTAGGCATAGGTGGGTGGCGGCTTGGACACATCCTCCAGCTTCTGGATGACCTTGGCCTTCAGGGCAGCCACAGGGGAAGCTCGGGGAGATGGTGGTGGGCTCATGGCCTTGCCATAGGTGCCTGTGGGGCCAGCGGCCAGGCCGGGGGGCTTCCGAGGCAGCAGCCCAGGGCCCGAGGCGGCCAGGCTGGCCTTGCCCGCAGCCTCCAGGCTCCGCTTGCTCACTTTCTCCTCCATCTCCGCCCGGTGCTCCTGGGCCTTCAGCCGCTCCTGCTGGGGAGGGGGCCAGCAGGCAGGGTCAGCTTGGCAAGACCCATCACCCAGCACCGGCCTTGTCCCTGAGGACCCCAGAGCCCAGACAGCCTCAGGCAGGGTCCGGGGTACAGGCCGCCCACCCCCCGGCCTGAGGTGGACATTCCATTACAGCACGCGTGTAACAAGCACAGCATTCCCCGTGGAACCCCAGCAGCGGGGCTGGGGGGGTCCAGTCCTGACCCTGGGTCCACTGGGACCCTCACAGTCAGGGCAGGGGGGCCAGGGCAGAGGCAAGAGCATCCCGAGGATGAAGGAGCCACCCTGCTCCCGGCACCTTCACGGTGTCAGGATGACAACCCTCAGGGAGAACTCGCGACCTGCCACGCCCCACCCGGGTCTCAAGACCACGTCGAGGCGGGAAGGGGCTGTCTCTTCCTGTCTCAGGTGACCTCTGAGGACATGGGAGGGAGCCGGCTCGAGGACAGCCAGTGCTCGCAGGGACCACGCAGTCCACACACAAAACACACGGAGGAGAAGTGCAGGAGCCCCCGCCGCCCTCACGGCCATCCAGCCGGTGCCGGGCTGACCACGAGCCCCTCCCTCTCCCAGAGGACACTCAGCAAAGAGGGCAGTCACTTGCCCAAGGGCACAGACAGTTTAACAGCGAAGGTTCAAACCCTCCACGCTGTTTGGCTGTTTGCGGCATGAGCCACGTCTGCCGATGTCCCGAGTGGCTGCTGCAGGACACAGGAGGGCGAGGCCAAGCCAGGGACCGCGGTCCCGGAACGCCTTCACGGAGGCACGGGGGTGGTGCGCTCTGGGGAGCCGACCCACGCTGGGGGACGCCTCGCGCCTCCGCTTACGGGGTCGGGCAACATGGGCGGCAGAGGCCAGCCCCAGCCTGAGTGGGGAGCCCAGGGCCATCGAGCGGGCAGTCGGGCCAGGCCAGGTGCAGGACACAGCACGAACTCACTGGGGTCCCTGGCTGTCTCGTCCAAACTCCCCCAATTCACAAGGCCGCCTCGCCTGCCTCAGTTTCCACACTGCTCCCTGTGCCCACCCCTGCCAGGCTCTGTCCACCTCTGAGCCTTGCTCACACTGTCCCCTCGGGCCAGAGGGCTCCTTCAGGGACCACCACTGGCCACCGGGCTCTCGTCTCTGCTCCCTCACCGTCCACAGCTGCTGGGAGTTTCTGCTGGCTGAGCCGTGTGCCTCGCCAGCGACAGGAGGGGTCCCCAGCGCCCCACTCACCACGAGCTGGGCGCTCCTCTGCAGCTCCAGGGCCTGGGCCGCCTGCTGCTGCAGGTACAGGAACTCCTGCTGCCGCAGGAAGTGCTGCTGGGAGAAGAGCTGGAGCTGCTGAGCGTGGTGCAGGGGGCTGCGGCCCGGCGGGTACAGGGCGGGCCAGAGGGGCGGCACCGCGGCCCGCTCCATCAGCTCCGCTGCGGGCGAGACCGGCGGACGTGAGGCTGCGTGCACCGCCGCGCACGGCGCCCCGCTGCCCAGACGGGGACGCTGAGGCCAGAGAACGGACGCTCACGCACGGCGGAGCTGGGCCTGGCCGGGCCCCTGGCGGCCCCACCCCCTGCCTCGGGCGGCCACGTCCCAGGCCCAGCGCGTCACGGGCCCTGTCCCTGTCCGCGCCCCCCCCGGGAGGTCCCCAAGGCCTCGCAGCTGCAGTGTGCCAACACGGGACTCCCAACTCCGCGCCCACTACACCCAGGTTCCCGAGGGCTGGGGACACCAAGGCCAAGGGGCTGCGCCCCACCTCCGTGGCCCTCCCTCAGCTCTGCGAAGGGTTTCCGGGTCGGAGCTCATCACCCCAAGGACCCCTGTGGCGTTATCACATGTGGACACCGCACTCTGACGTCCATCCTCTCTGAGCCCCTGTACCTGCCACACGCCCTGCCAGGCAGACACCTCCCTCCAGCAGGAGACCCCTGGCACTTAGGAGAGCCTCACCAGGTGAGGCTACCGAATCCCTTGCCCCCCACCACATAGCCACCACTTACCAAAGTGAGGCAGGTGGTCACTGGGAATGACCACCAGCTGGCCTGACTGTGGGTCCCTGACAAACTGGTAGGCTGAAGGCAGGGAGCTGCCAAGGCCGGGCGGGAAGGCCGGGGCCATGCCCTGGTGCAGAGAAGGGGGACCCAAGCCTAGGAGAGACCCCGGCCCGAGTCAGTGCTGGAGACTCCAGGCCCAGCTCCTACACTGCCCTCCCCACCCCCTACCTCCTAGGGCCTCTGTGTAGGAAGCCGAGGGGTGAGCAAGCTCACAGCCACCCACCCCCGAGTATCACCCCCAAACAGACTCAGCAGAGAAACCCAGGAAGAGGTGCCATAATAATCACCCTCCTCGGACAAATCAGGAAGCTGCTGTGGGAGGGGGAAGCGTGGCAGGCCCGTCCCTCCTGGCACCCGCCCCCGGCTCTGAGCTCCCCAAGAACCACGTGGAGCCTGCTCTATCCCCACCCTCCGCCACCCCATCCCCCACACTCACCGTAGGGGTGTCCAGCGAGCCACATGGACGTGCTGCCCGAGCGAGGCAGCCAGGGGTGAGTGGCCAGGTGAGCCGCGGGGTCAGCGGACCAGCGACCTGAGCTAGCCAGTGCTGGGCCCCCAGTCACCATGAGGTTGGGGTTCAGGCCGTTAGCAGCACAGCTGGAGGGGTGCAGGCGGGCCAGGTCGGCCAGCTCCTTACTTTCTCTGGAAAGGAACAGAGGTGTCACTGACAGCCCAACAGCCCTGGGGACGTCGCCCCAAGTGACCTGTGCTCAGCTCAGAGGGGCTGCCCCGGGGGAGGGGCTACGGGGTCCCTGGCCCAGGATGAGGGTCCTGGGCTGGGGCAGCTCCCACTCGGCACCACGCCTCCCACGGTCAGAAGCTATGCCATCTGGGGTCATCCTAGCAGCCCACTGGGGGGGGCGGTGCTCCCAGACTCCCAGGCCCCCGCTTCCCCCAAGCCCTCACCTGAGCAGCTTCTCCTGGTCCCGGTCCAGCCTCGCCCCCAGGAGCCGCTCCTCCCGGTGCCGGGCCCGCTCGTCCCCACAGTCCTCGTCGGCCCGGCTGTGCCCTGCAGGGAGCATGCAGTGAGCCCCAACTCAGGGCCCCCTGCAAGGCCTCCACGTCTACACGGCTCCTTCCCCCAGGAAGGCCTGCACTCGCAATGCACCTGCCCCTCCCCACCCTGCCCACGTCGTCTGTGCCGGAAGCCTCCCTCCGACACCCCCAGAGGACCCCCTGCACCTCTCACAGGTGACTGGATGTTGGAACGACATCAGAAAATCGATCACGTGACAATCTGACGTGAGGCTGCAGGTCGGGGTGGGGGGCAGGGAAACCACAACCCCCAAAAGTGGCCAGCAGTCAGAAGCACGGCCAGACCCCGGTCACGGCCATCGGCCACCACACTGAAGTCCCACCGCGGCTGTCTGTCTCACACACGTGGCTGATCTTTTTAAAACCAAGACGGAAAAGTAAAATCGGGAACGCTTCACGTGGGGTGAGTGGAAGATGTGGGAGCGGCTGTCCAGCACGCCCGTCCCTGCCCCGGTGCCCAGCAGGCACCCCCAACCTGGGGCTGGTCCAGCTGCACCTACTGCCCACTGCCCCAGTGAGGGGACAGGCCCCCAGTCCAGCCTGGCACACAGGGAGGGGTGGAGGGGGCAGGCGCCCCTGGAGGGCCCTCGCCATCGTCCCTCCGTGCTGCCACCACCTTCCCCTGCCCCAGCCCTACCCCACACGTTTTCTGCACCACAAGCCACAGATGAGTGCACAGGTGGCAGCCTCGGGCAGGCCGGGGCACGGGAGGCAGCGGTCACCGGCAGCGGAGGCCGCAGTGCGCTGCCGAGACTTGTCTTAAAGCAGAAACCGGCTGAGGCTGGTGTCTTCCCACCCACCTGGAGTTGTGGGTGGCAGGGCCCCACCAACAGGGCACAGCCACCTGCCCTGAGGACCCTGCAAACCTTGGTCAGCCTTGGTCCCCACGACCCAGCCGTCTCGGGAGGTGCACTGAGAGGCCGCCCCAGCCCCCGGCCCCGACAGCACTGCCCTGCTGGAGACAAAGCTCCCGGGCCACCAGACACCCCACGCTCGTGCCCCTCGGAGGCAAGGATTCCATTCACAGTGCTCCCATCGGGCGTCCCCTCCTCGTTTCTCCCTTCCTGCACCCCCAAAGAACAGAGCCCCCAGGACAGGCTTCAGGAAGGTAGGAACCCGCCAGCCCCAGAACAAAGAAAGGGGCGCCGGGCGAGGCGCAGTGACGTGCCCAGTGGACCAAGCACACAAGGGGACGGCCAGGCGGCCTGGCGTCGGGGAGGGGGCGTGTCCCTAGAGGTGACTGGACACCTGGGAGGGCCTGAGTGTCCTGGGGAGTTCTCAGCCCGGGACGACAGGGAAGCGCAGTGCGAGTCACAGCAGAGGAAGCCAGCGAGTCGGGCAGAGTGAGGACAGGCAAGGGAGGGGTCCTCCACCCTCCTAACTTGCCCTGGAGGCTGCCGAGGGGCGTCACTGGCCCCTGCTAGGTCCCCACGTGCAGACCTCGGCCAGCAAAGGCGCTGAGCGGACGCTCCATCTACGCCAGCACGACGTCAACGCACTGTCCCCAGCTCACGGCAGCAGACGAGGAAGCAAAGGGAGGGCACTGCCGCCCAGTTCAGGGGAGACGCAGCTGGGGTGCCCCCCGCGTCCGACATCGCTGTGGTTCCCACGCTCCCGGTCTGTGGGGCCATGAGGGTGACAGCTGCTCCCTCCCAGGGCCGCTGGGAGATGGTGACCCGTCTACGGGAAGGCAGAGCGTTTTTAGAGGGGCGACGACAGCGTTCCCCCGAGGCTGCCTGCGCCTGTCTGCTGGGCATAGGCGCTGCTGTTTGGGGTGCACAGGTGTAGACAACACCTGTCCTCAGTCCACCTCAGGGTCCAAGAACTGCCCGAAGCCAGACCAGACCCCAAGGACTCAGGGGCCTATCCCCAGCAGGACCTGGGCTCACGGGCACTGTCAGAGCCTTTGAGGTCTGTCTGAGCCTTTAACGCCCTGACTGTAAGTGGAGAAAAGGCAGGCCTGCTGATGAAGCGCCTACTATGCACCTGTCAGCCCACCTGGCATCAAGGGTGCTACTACCGCCATGTGGAACTGGGGTCTCCAGGGCTTACGCCTCTTGGTCAAGGTCACAAAGCTTCAAGAGGCAGAGGGCTCACTCTGCAAAGCAGGAAATGGAGAGACAGAAAGAGACCAGGAGACTCAGGGTTGATGACCCCCATACTAGGCTGGGTACCCCCAACTCCTCGCCTCCCTCTAAAGCACTCAGACTGGGGAGAAACCACCACCTCGTATGAGAATTTATTTTCAAGGAGAGAAAGAATCCAGCCACCTACTTTTCAACTATCAGTTGCAACGTAGAAAGGCAGCTTCAGATAATCCCTGAAAGTCTCATTCCAAATCTATCACATCCTCTTTCTCCACACTCACACACACTGCCTGTGACGCACTCGTACACACATTCTCTGACACACACACACTCACTCACATCATGGCTACAGGTCCCTTGGGCACGGGCAGGCACTCTGGGCTCCAACATGAGCTCTGGGGACCGTGGCCCCCAATGGGGATGCCACACTGTGTCACCTGAGCATTCTTTAAGGGAAGGGATCCTAAGAGTTCTTTTGCCTCCCAGAGGGGGTCCAGTGCCCCAACCTCTGACCCACCAAGCCAGCCATCTACAGCCATGGGCTACTGCCCACTCCTCCAATCCCAGACTAAGGCAGGGCCTGGTGCCAGGCCCCCGGGGCGGGCCTCCCCGGCTGGGGGGAGGGGCTCCACACGGAACAATGGGCTCGATCAGTAGTCATTCGACAAACATTCCCTAAGCATGGCTCACCCTGGATGCTGGTCCTCAGTGTGAGGGCAGGGGCCGGTGAGGCCCAGGGTGGCTAGGCCCGTCCCCAGCTCGTCCTGGGGAGCGGAGCTGAGACTGCAGGTTGGGAAGCAGCTGTGACAGGACATAGCAGTGGCTGCTCATTGTGGACCAAGGATGAAGTCAGAAAGGGTGGCCTGGGGGGGGCAGGCCACGGGGGCGATGGGGACCCGGGAGCTGTGCACCCAAGACTCCTACGCAGCCTGTGGGGGTGAAGTCTGGAAAGCGGCACAGCACAGGCGCCACGATGCCAGCCAAGCCCAAGCCTGCAGCTGGTGAGGACGGGGAGCGAGCCGGGGCTGGCGAGAGGCGCAGGGAAGAAACCCAGGCCGACTGTTGAGAAGTCACACGAGCAAGGACCTTCAGGGGCCTCTCCCCGGCCTGCCAAACCCACCCACAGCACACAGAACACCGCCCGGTAAGGGTGGGGGGCGATCTGGCCCCCGACCTGCAGGCAGGCCTTTGGCTCAGCAACGGGCTCTCTTCCGGGGTCCCCACAAAAATGCCACGAACAGCAACTCTCCAAAATCCCAGGTAGGATTCCAACAGTGAGATATGTGAGAGGCAACAGAAACTGCAAACAATCCACCCAGTTCTGGAAAAGTCAGCTTCACTACTTATTAAAAGAAATACACCATTTTCATCTACCAAACTTAGTAGTTTTTCTAAAAATGATATTAAAACACAATTATGAGAAATCTAAAATAAAACAGACTTGTACACTGCTGACAGGCGTATAAAACCTCTAACCACCTAAGAAATCACCAAAGTAGTGAATCAAAACCCGTAAGAACACCAAGACCCTAATTTCCACCTGTCACATAGTCACTCATTCACCAAACACCTACTATGCACCAGGCCCCATGTCAGGTACTGGGGACCTTGAACTAGGTAAGGCATGGGTACCTCCCTCAAGAACTCTCAGAATTGAAGGCTTCAAGCTGGTCTAGTCCCAGGAACCTATTCTTAGAACATGACTCAAAATATGGAGGCACAACGCACAAAAATATTCAACACAACACTCTTACCGCATAAAACATCATAGAAAACTAAAATGCCCGTGAAGGGAAGAGCTAGCTGGACTATAGTAGGTGCTCCTGAAATATTCAAGGCCAATAAAAAAATGACACCTGTAAAGGACAACCCACGCTGTAATGTGTGAAAATGCAAGGGCCCGAGATCCGACGTGTGCTAGGACCTCAGCAGGAAGGAGGAAATCGCACAGGAAGATGAAGCCCCGGGAAGAACTGAAAGTATTCAGGGTGCTGGAAAATATAATGGTCCTTTTTTCTTCTTCTCCACGTTACACGTTTTTCTATGTGCACAGTGGAAAAAACAATAACCCTTCCAGAGCAGCCGCAGCCCTGAGTGGCACAAAGCACAGATGGTGCCAGGGAGGCGGGGAGGCCAGGAGACAGGTAGAAATGGGAGGCAAAGGCAGGAGGGGTGGGGGTGAGGGGGGATCCAAGACCCACCTTTGACGTTGCTCAGGGACAGGGAGCGCTCCTGGTCGGCCAGTCCGGGCCCCAGCCGGCCACTTCCGCCACTGTCCTTCTGCCGGGCCACGGCCACCGCAATGCCCACGGGTGGGTGTCGCACCTCAGCCTCGCCCTGAGCGGCGGAGCCTTCTCGCCCAAAGGCCTTGGTGCTGTCAGGCCTCTCCGGATCGCGCTTCAGCTGCCGGCCCCCGGCTGGGGCGGGGCCGCCGGGGTGCGGGAGGCGGGCCTGGGCGCGAGGGGTGCCGGTGGAGGGGGCAGGCTCCGGCTTCATGGTGCCCAGGCCGCCAAAGGGGCTCTTCTTGCCGCAGCCGCCGGGGCGCACGGCCACGGCCTCGCGGGCGAAGCTGCCGCTGTACTTGATGAGGCTCTGCATGGCGGAGGCCTCGCCGGGCCCGTGGACCGCGGCGTGCAGGTCGGCGCCCGGCCTGGCGCAGGCGGCCGCGGCCCGGGGCAGCGTGCCCCCGGGGTCCAGGTAGGCCTTCTTGGCGGCGGCGGCGGCGGCGGCCTCGTCCTCGGCGCGGCCGGCGTGGTGCTGGTGCTGGGCCGCCAGCACGGCCATCTGCGTGGTGGCGAAGCTGCCCAGCTCGAAGGGTTTCCACTTGTGCTCGGGGCCGGGGGGCGGGGGCGGCCGCACGGGCTCCAGCCCCAGGAGCTTGGCGGCCTGCTGGGCGGCGGCGGCGGCCGGCCTGCAGGGCCGGGGCTCGGCCTCGGGCTTGAGCAGGTCCTTGGCGGGGACGCAGGCCCGGGGGTCCGGGGAGGCTCGCGCGCTGCGCACCGGCGGGCCCTCGGCGGGCGGCGGCCGCTTGAGCGAGCGGATCACCGAGTTCTTCTCGCGGAGCACCTCGGGCCGGTCGGCGGGCGGCCGCGGGGACCCGGGCGGCGCCTGCAGCACCCCGGGCCTGCCGGCCTCGCGCTCCCGGGCCCGGGCGTCACGCGCCTGGGACGCGATCTGGATGGGCCCGGGGCGCTCGTCGAAGGCCTCCACGGAAGGCACGAAGGTGGGCGCCACCACGCGGTGCTCGCGGCCGGGTTCCCGCGCCCCCGCCGCGGGGAAGATGGTGTAGACGCCGGCGGCGCCGGGCTGCGCGGCGAAGGCGCCGGCCGGGGCGGGCGGGGGCGCGGGCGCGGGCGGCCCCTTGCCCGGCGGCAGCGGCGGCAGCGGCGAGGGGCAGGGGCACGGCCCGGGCAGCAGCGCCTCGCTGCGCCGCAGCCGCGCGCTCTCGTCCTGGCGGGCCGCCTCCTTGGCGCCGCGGGCCGCCTCGGCCACCAGCGCAGGCAGCCCCGCGTCCCCGGCGCCGTTGCAGAGGCTCAGGGCGGACGACGGCCCCGGGTTCTTGCCCTTGGCCTCGGCGGCGGCCGCGCCGGGTGCCCGCGGAAGCCCCGGCTCGGCCAGAAAGGGCGACAGGCGCTCGGCGAGGCGCGGGGGCCCGCGGTCCGGGCGGCCGTCCGCGCGCGCGTCCTGCGTCAGGTCCACCACGCCGCGCGGCGCCGCCTCCTCGCGCGCGCGCGGGTCCTTCTTGCCGAAGAGCGGAGGCGGCTCCCCGCCGCGGCCCGCGCGCTCCTTGGCCGCGCCTTCCCGCGAGGAGCCCTTGGCCGGGGCGCCGCCGGAGTGGCCGCTTGGGGTCCGCGAGGAGGGCGCGTGGGAGTGCAGGGCGCCTGGAGCCCCGGGGGCCGGCAGGTAGAAGCCGTCTGCAGAGAAGGAAGGAAGAGCAGAGCACTGAGCCCCTCCTGCCCCGGCAGGCACAGAGGGCGACCCCTGAAGCATGCGGCGGGCGCCCTGCGACCACAGGGCCGGGAGGGCCAGCCGCCAGGCACGACGCGGCCTGGGGAGGGCAGGCTGTGGAAATGGACAGAGCCCACCCTAGATCTCGCCATAGCCAAATAACCAAACTTTCTGGGCCTCAGTTTCCTCATCGGGGCTGTTTTAAGAACTGCCCAGAGAGCCCTAAGCGGGTAGCCAAGTGGAGCACAAGGAGAAGGCTCTGGAAGGCTGTGGGTGGGCCCAGCGAGCCTGTGGGGGCCCGCAGGGGGTAAGTGCCACCCAGGGTACTGGGCCATGGTGGTGGGGGGGGATCCCAGAGAAGACCTTCAGAAGTTACCCTGAACCCTGACCCCCAGTCTCCCCACTCTCCTGACCTTTCTGGGAATCGAAAATGCTGGGCTGACCCAGCTGGCTGAGGAGGGGGCTCCCACTGCTGGGGGGCTCCAGGTGGTTCAGGTGGAGGTAGGATGGGTATAGACCACTGGGCAGGTGGGAGAAGCCTGCAAGAGAGAGAAGACAAGCCGGGCTGGACCATCTCATGCCTCCCACAAGACCCGCCTTCCGGCCTCTTTTCCTTGGACATAAACTATTCTGGCTCACACAGCAAGGAGCCCCAGCGTGAGGCTTTCCCGTCCCCACCCTGGCATTTCAAGCCTCCCTCCCCCCAGTCCCTGGCAGGCCCCAGGAGCTTGGACCACAAATCCAGCAAGAAGAGGACCCAAACAGACCCAACTAAGAGGACAATGATGACGGGAACTCTGTGCAGAGGTCAAGCACTGTCACCTGCTTTGCCTTTGTTATTCTCGTTTAAACTTCCAAACGAGCACCACCACCACCACCCTGCAAGGCAGCCTTACGCTTACCACCCCTGCTTATAGATGAGAAAATGGAGGCTTGGAGCCCCAGGTCACACAGCACAGGAGCCTGGCTTTGAACCGAGGCTGGCGGGACTCAACCTCAGCCAACACAGACCAGGCTCACCGGTTTCATGGGCCCCTTCCCTGCGGTGGGTCCACGGGCAGGTCACTTGCCGTGTCTGAACCTCAGCTCGCCCGGCATCTCCGGCTTCAGGAAGAAATTCCCCTGCCGGGGGGGTCTCCCCAGCCCCTCACAAGTAAGGCCCAGAATCAGGGCCTTGCCACACAGAGAAGGCAGGGAAGGGTAGCCACGGAGAGACAAGCGAGACGCCCAGGGGTCGCACACAGAATGGAGGCTCAAGAGCCCCTCACAGGGCCCAGGCCAGGCAGGCGGGTGCCGACTCTCTGATAGGTTATGGGTCCTCTAGGGCCGCAGGCCCACTGGAGACTGCTGTGGGACTCGGGTCCCATGTCCCCAGCACCCCCTCTGTGGCCAGAGACACAGGACTGACCCTGTGCACACGGGGCACACGGCTTCTCCCACCGCACCACCAACAATGACGTAATAATCACAACGTGATGACCACCCGGTACACGCTATCTCGTCTAATCACTGAAACAGCACTCCTACGTAGGCATCTGGTTCCTCCACCTTCTCACCTGTAAAACGGGCAGAGTCCCTGCCTACCTCCCAAATTGTTCTGAGAACAGTGAGTTCAACAATGCAACACCTGGTGACCACCCGGTCTGTCTGCTACTACCACTAATAATAATTGTTGGCAAAGGAGAAACCAGACTGTCAAAGAGGGCAGAGGAGCTGACGGCACACTAAGAGGTAGCCTCTGCTCTCCGGCCCCTCCAGCCCTGCCCTGGAGGGCTAAAGTGGGAGGTTCGGATAGGACCCCCGGCCTAGAAGGACTGCCCACCCTCTCGGGCCTAGGGCTGGGACTGCCTGCTCCCTCTATGCAGGGCACACACGATGGGGGATGGTAGGAGTGCTCGGAGAGACTTGCACAGAAGTGGGGCGACCCTGGGCTCAGCCTGCAGCAGGTGCTCCCAAGACCCTAATCTTCCAGAACCGGGAGCACCACAGGACACCTCGGAGGAAGAAGGAGCTAGCACTCAGCATCCAAAATCCCCCAGAGCCGGAGTGGGGGTGGAGCACAGGGTCCCCCAGGGCTGTCCCTTCACTGACAGAGGGACACCGAGGTTCCAGAGAGGCCCAGGATTTGCTCAGAGCCAGCTGGAAGCCAGACCTGCAGACGCCCGATATTTAAGGGCATCACTGCACAAGTGTCAGGGCCCAATGGCCCCTGGTCCCATTGCTTCCACAATTTTTAAAGAGCTGACTGTGTGCCAGGGAGACAGCGGGGAGAACAAACCAGGCCCTGCCCTCGGAGTTCACTTTGGTAGGAAATCACATATTTCATGAACACACACAGGCAAATCCATTGTCACAAGTAAGACGTAGAAAAGGGGAGGGTGAGCTGAGCCCTGAAGGACAAACAGGAGAGAGCCGGTGGGGTGGGGTGAGGGGCTGCACACAGAGGGAACGGCTTGTGCAAAGGCCCTGTGACGGACGAGAGGAAGCACTGAGCATCTGAAGACTGAGCATCAGTGACAGGGCTGGGCCCCACCAGCCCCAGGGCGAGGGATGACTGTGGAGGGGAGTGGGCAGACTTGAGAAGTGCTAGGGACAGCCAGTGGCCCGGAGCCCTCGGCCCACCCGCCTGGCACACTCCTTACCTTCGTGAGCATGGGCGGCCCACAGCTGCACCATAGGCAGGTTGCTGGGGGTGGGGGAGCGGAAGGAGAGATCAGAGGGCAGGGGCACCGGGCTCCCATGGGATGAGGCCGAGGGCCCCATCCCGCTGGCCACAAAGCTGCCCAGGAAGGCCTCGCCTGCAGAGAGAAGAGGGGCTGTCAGGCGGCCAGCAAGCAGGCCACCACCACCTGGTTACCACCCCAAGATCCTGTCTCCCCCCATCTCTCCCCCACTGCAAGGAGCTGGCACTGGCAGGACACTGAAGAAATGTGCCACACCAGCCCCAGGCCCTCAGACGGGCCCAGGTCACCTCAAGCAGACGCGACACTTGAGAAAACAGCAAGTGAGAACCCAGGGGACAGGCCCGAAGGCAGCCTCCACAGCAGACCCTCCCCTGGCACAGGTACGGGTCTCCCCGTCCACAGACGGGAGCTGAGGCTCCATGGCGGGAGGACCCCCCCAAGGCCAAAGGATGAGGAGGTGGAGGGGGGCTCACAGTCCGAACCTCTGATGCTATCTGGGCTCCTGACCAGGGAGGACACCCGTGAGTGAGTTGGAAGACGGCCTCTCCAAGGACCCCACAGCAGCCCTGGACGGACCCGGACCTGCCAAGTCCTCGGCTGGCCCGTGCCTGGTCCCACAGCCAGTGAGCAGTGACTCAGAATGCACGCCCGGCACTGGGTCCCAAAACTATGGTGACTTAGTGAATGCATCAGTGAATGAGTAAGAATCGTGAACATGGGAGCTGATATCGGTGCCGGGAAGCCCTGTCCCGGGGGGCTGTCCCTCGGGAGAGGAGAACTCCCTCCTCGAGGTCCCTCAAGTAGGGGACATGGTGGCTAACTGCTGCTTGAAAGGGCAGTGTCAAGGGCCTGGGGAAAACCCCACCCACCTGCCACGCCCCATGGCTGGCCCACACCCAAAGGCACCTCCTCACTCCTGCCAGCCTGGGCGCTGTGCCCCAAGATGCACACTCCCCACCCCCCAGGAGAAGACGCTGGGGCCTCTGGGTCACAGGCCAGAGGCGGCCTGCGAGACGAGCAAGAAGCTTCCCCTCCCTGGCCTCAGTCTGATCATCAGCACAATGGGATAATGACGGCAGCCCTGAGCACCGCAGCGGAGGAGGCAAGCCTTCGGTGACAGCGGGGAGCCGGCAACGGAGGAGGCGCCCGCCCCCCGAAAGCCCCAGGCCAGTGATTTCCACCCGCCCGCGGTGCCCTCAGGAGGCGGAGCTGGGCGACGGGCATCACCGGGCCCCCAGCAGGGGCCGGCCTTGGCCGCCCGAGCTCCCTCTGTGAAGGGCTTCCTGTCTGCTCCCGGGATAACCTCCCCAAGTCCCCGGGAGGTGGGCACTGTTTGCGACAGCCCAGAGTGGAGTGACGGCAGCGGGGACTCGGGTGCTCAGGTGGCCCCCGTCAGGCCGGCAATGGCTCGCAGAGCTCCACCCAACCTCTGGGTCCCCAGCAGCCCCGTGGGCAGGCGCGGCCCGCACGCAACAGGTGCTGGCTCATCAGCTCTCGGGGGCAGAGGACCCCAAACGTGCGCCCAGTCCCTTTGGGGCACACGTGGGGAAACAGGCTGCGAGGGAGCGGGCTCCACCGTGGTCCTCAGCGCAGTGACGCAGCAGGTGCACGATGGGCGGACGGCTTCTGGCCAACGCACCACCATGCCACCACCCGCGTCAGGGCCCCGGGCTCCAGCCCAGCCCTTCCGCCCCCTCACCGGACTCCAGCGCTGAGCTCTCGGGACCCAGGGCCATGGTGGCCGGCCAGTCCACCCGTGCAGCCCCAGCCCGGGCATCAGGGCCTCTGGGCCCTGCCAGGCCCCCGGCTTCCTCCTTGGCGGGCAGACGGGTGGAAGGCTCCGGAAGCCGGCAGCCAGAGGTTTGCGCAAGGGCTTACATCAGCCACCAGCTCTTCCTGCCTCGGGCCTGCCCCTGCCCAGGCTTGTGAAACCCGCCCAGCGGCACCCCAGACCCGGATGCCACCAACGGCTCCCACCCGCCACAGGGCTCAACGGCGCCCTGGCGGCAGCTCGGGCAGCTCTGTGCAACGAGCATGGCATGCCCACCCCCCCGCCAGGCCACCCCTCCGCCAGGCCACCGCCCCCCCCCGCCAGGCCACCTCCCTGCCAGGCAGACAGCAAGCAGGACGGCGGCATTTACCTGCACACATCCTCTGCTCCCTCCCACCTCCCCTAAATTATTCTCCTAAAGCGGCCAAGTGAGATCTCAGATACAAATTAGACAAACTTCCAAGAGCCAGAACCCCGGTGCCTGCTCCCTTTCCACTGGGCCCTCCAGCGCCAGCCAGCCCCAGGCCTCCTGCAGACCCCTCCCCCACCATTCCACCCCCGGCCTTCCCCTCGCCCCAGAGAAGCCCCCCGGGCCCCAAATCAGCATCTCCACCCAGGAGATCTTGGAAGTGTAGACCTGTCTCCCCAAACGGCAGTGTTCCCCCGTGGGCAGGGACTGTCACCTCAGTTTCTACTGAATCCACAGTGCCAGAACCGGCACACGGCAGTGGTCAGCTCTCGGACTGACTGGCCACACAAGCACTGTTTCTAACTTCACAGGACAAAGGTAGCAGGTGGGATTAGGAAGGAGAGTGAGCACAGGCCTGAGCCCCGAGGACACCACATGCCACCCTAAGCCATCCTGCCTGGTCTCCCAGGTGTGGAGCATGTCACCAATGTCTCCAGATCGCTTTCTGCCCTCCACCAGCATACCCGTCACTCCTCTCACCATCGAAGTATGCCCCCCCCAATTGCTGGGGACCAAGCAGTGGTCACCTGGGTTCACCGAGAAGGATGCAGACAAACCTCACGGTTCCGGGCACGGTGACAGTCAAGCCAGAGCCCACTGGCCTCTCCTTGGACTTCGCTGGAAATCCTCCAGCACAGCATGGGTGGGGGGCCTCTTCCTCCCACGTCTGGCTGAGCTCAAGGCCTGGCGCCCACCCCAGGTCCCAGGCCACCCTCTGGTGACCAGCGGCCTCCGTGTTACCACATGAGCATCTCACTTGATGCCCTGGAAGCTAAGACCAATGGCTAGAAAACTAAAACACAGGCATGTGACCGTAATCAGTTATCTTTGCTCCTAATGACAGCTAGCGCTGACCCCGCCCAGAGGGGGGGGGCCCTGAGTGCTAACCGCTCCGCCTTCACGCACCCTCACCCACAGTCTTCTCTCAGCCTTCGTGGGGCACAGAGGACAACCGACAATCCCAAGTCCCACGACAGAGCAGAGGCACTCCGGCCACCAGGAGACCCTGCAAGAGTGTCCCTGCTGCCCTGTCCCCTGCCTGCCATCCCAAACAGCCTGGAAACCGGTCAGGCGAATGACACCCACCAGCCCTAGAACCAAGGGTCCACCATGCGTCCTACATCTGCGCTGGACGCTGCAGCAGCCACTGGTCACTTGCGGCTACTGAGCCCTGGAAATGTGGCTGGTGAGACTGAAGAACCACATCTCTCATCTTATTTAATTTTAATTAATTCAGACTTAATTTAGCCAGTCTGGGCTCAAGCTTCCTCCCTGCTAGAAACTGGAGTGGGGCCGGGGACAGGGCCTCTGACAGGCAAGACCCCGACATGGTCCCTGGATGACAGAGACAAACCCTGGCTCCCACGCTCAATGGCTCTGTGACTTTGGGCAAGTTCCTTCATTTCCCCAGGCTGCGTGAAATGGATGATGCAGAGACAATCCGCCCCTGCGGCTGGATGTGCAAATTAAAAGAGTTTTCATGTGTTTAAAATGCTTCCATGACGTGCCCCACAACGTCGGCTGTCATCATGACGGTCATTCTAGTTATCGTTAAAACCTGGGGCTCGGAGAAGCGGGCCGCCGCTCAGGGTCAGGGTCCGAGTGGGACCACGTCCTCTACCCAAATTCCATCCGTCTCTCCTTAAAATGACATGTTAGTTCTGAAACTAGAGAGAGCTGTTGGTGGCCCATTAGGAATGCACTAAATATCGCTGAAATGCACACTTTCAGATGGTTAATTGCACGTTATGTGATTTTTACCTCCATTTGTCAAAAATGTAACGTGTAAGATCTGCTCTGCCTGGAATCCAGCCTCCCCTGCCGGGCCAGGCTGGCCAGTGGACCAACCTCACCGCCCAGGCCCCAGCAAAGCAGGTCCACGGGCGCAGCAGTCACCACCTCGGCTCGCCCTCCCACAGCCCCAGGAGGGAGGGAGTCCGGTTACCCCATCTTACAGACCAAGAAACGGAGGCTCAGAAAGGTTGCGGGGCTACCGAGCCTGGGTGACCTAGTCGCTAAGCCAGCACTACAAAGACACTGACACGCCAAGCCCTGGCGCAGGGACAGCTCCATCGGGCCCTCAGCTCCAGTCCGGCCACAGTCCGGTCTCCAGTCCTTGGGACGAGGGAAGGCCACCCCCTCGCTGGGAGCACAGGTCCCGGCTCTTGGAGGTACTTAGAAAATGGCCTCTCAGGTCCTCGGAGCCCAGGGAGAGGGGGAGCGTGCCCCTGGGGCAGGAAAGAAGGCACCCAAGCCAGGCCAGATAGAGGGTGCCATGCCCACCCCCACTCACTGCCTGGAGGAGGGGTCCGGGGTCCCTCCAGGAGCAGAAGCAGGAGGCAGCTGGGTGCAAAAGCCTTCACCCCAATCTCTGCTCCCTGCACTGGGCTAACAGATCTCCCCCGCCTGGGTCCCACCGACACCCCAGCCCCTCCCACCCCACGTGCTGCCGGCCATGGACAAGCTCTTCTGGAAGCCAATAGGAACCATGGGTTTGGGGGTGCAGGCAGCCCGTCTCAGCCATCGCCACCCCCCTCACCAACACCCAGAACACCGGAAGGGTTTCAGAGGTCAGCAGACTCAGGCTGGCCAACGTCACCAAAAAGTAGAACTCAAATCCAGACAAAGAACCTCCTCCTTTCCATCCTCCCTCCCATCCATCCTCCGTTCTCTCTCAACACTTCTGCAGGGCTTCTGCGTGCTAAGGGCTGCAGCACGGCCTGCTGGCAGGCCCCCACAGAGAGGAACCAGGAGGCCACTCGGCTGACCAGTGGAATCTTGCCTCTGTTCACGGACTGGAGTCGCCAGGGACCTTTCCGGGCAGCTGAAGTCCTTGCTGGTGGGAGCAGGGAGGGGGGCTGATGAGATCACAGTGGGTACAAAGGTTTGGTAAACAGTAAAGGTCTTAGGAGTGCATCTCGAAAGGGCTGGGCTGGAACCCGGAGCAGCTCAGCCCCACAAAGCGCCTCCGAGGCTCAGCCTGAACTCCGTTCCTCCCTCCATACAGCAAATTATCCGCAAGCACCTCGCTCCCTGCTCTTTCAGCTCAAGTTTAATACTTGAACGTGGCCTTCCCTAAGCACCCCACCCCCACCCCCTCCCCCATTGATTATTTTTCTCTATAGTGTTTATCCCCGTTTATCACACCACATACATGTTAGTTCTTTCTTTATTGTACTTCCGTGTTTATTGTTCCTCTCCACCTACTGGAACTAAAGTCCTCTCCAGCTTTGTCTTGAAAAGGCCAAATAACACTGTAGGCGTTGCAGGCCCTTCTGCCTGCTGCAGAGGAAGCAGCCACAGACAACACTTAAACAGACTGGGCTTTGTGCCAATAAAACTTTATTCACAAAAACAGGAGGTGGGCCAGATTTGGCCCTAATTTGCAGACCCCTGCATTACAATGTGGGTTTCCTCTATCTGGGAAGCACCACACAATGCACATAGTAGGTGCTCAATTAATACTTATGGGTGGGGGATGGGCGAGGTCAGAATCATCTAGGGCTGAGGAAGGAGGATGGGGGGGGCCTTCCAGGGACCAGCCTGGGGCTTAAAGAAAGTCGTTACTGTAGCAACTGTATGTGTGAGGTGGGTACTAGACTTGTTGGGGTGATTCATACGTTATATAAACGTCTAATCATATAAACGTCTAATCGTCTAATCGTGTCTAATCGCTACACTGTACACCTGAAACTAACATACTGTCCATCAACTGTAATTGAAAAATAAAAAAAATTATTTGAAAAAAGTTTTTGAGCCTTCATTCTGTCTCCCCTGCTACCCTCAGCTCTGGGAGGGCAATTCTTATCTCTTTTACAGATAAGGAAACTGAGGCTCTGACTCCAAAATCTACACTATTTCACTCAACCACACCACCCCGACCCTAGATCTTATCCGCATACGTTCATTCCCAAAGACCCCTTCCTAACAAACATTTTCTATCTTAAAACGTTTTGGCCTCACCAAGGGACTGCATCTGTTAAGATGTCACTGAGGCTATCAGAGCATCTGATCAGCGAGATCAAATCAGGGCTATCACCTAGAAAAGTGCTCCGTCCAGCCCAGAGCATGTGACTTAGGCATTTCTATGACAGCAGCTGAAAAGAGCGAGAGGACCCTCTGGATAAAATGACCCTGGGACTCCTGATGATCCCAGTGAGATTCCATTTGGAGATTTTTGTGCTATCCAAGCCAGAGAATGGGTTACACACAGCCCTAGAATTTTATCACTCAGTCAGACTCCCAACCAAGCCACAAAGAACTATAGTAAACGACCAAATTCAGTTAAAAGGTAACTGTAAGCATTACAAGGAACTATGGAAACAGGATGACCTCATTTTCATCTCTCAAATCAGCATGTTTGCTTTGGTTGTGGGAAGGGTGGGGCGGGAGGCAGGAGGAGGAGGGCAGCATTTGGAAAACAACTCATCAAGGCCCAAGCAGGCGCAGACCCACTTCTGGGGGTCCATCCCAAAGAAAGCACCAGACTCGTGGGCAAAGATGTACTCAGTGGGATGCCCAAGGCAAACAAAATTATCTGTAGATTCAATGCAATCCCAACTGAATCCCTGAGGGACAGATACTGTGTGATTCCACTTATAGGAGGACCTAGAGAAGTCACATTCACACAGACAGAAATAGAGGGGGTGGTGGGGGTATCAGAGAAAGCATATGTAAAGAGGATTATTGCTTAACAATAAGAACTGCCACTAAATACGGGTCATGTGTACCCAATAAAATAACTTAAAAAGATATAGAAGTTAACTGATGTCAAAAAAAAAAAAAAAAAAAGTGGAGCGTGCCAGGGGCTGGGGAGGGAGATGGGGAATTATCTCACGGGTACACGGTTTCCATCGGGTAGATGAACCGTTCTGGCGATGGAGGGTGGCGACTGTGCATAGTGCCACAGGGCTGTACACCAAAACACAGTGAAAATGGTAAATTTACGTGACGTGTATTTTACCAGGTAATAAAAATAAGTTACATAGAAACACAAAGAATCAAGGAGAGCCAAGGCAACCCTGAAAATGAAGAACAAGTTGGTAGGGCTTACGCCATCAAATACCAAACATCTGCACCCATGATAACGAAGCTGGTCGGCATGGGCAGCTGGTCGAGGAACACACCAAGGGGATGGGACGGTTTAGAAGCAGCTGACACAGGCGTGCAAGGTGGAGAAGGGATGGTTTTGCAATAAATGCTGCGGGTCAGCCTGGACCGCCAAAGGTGAACAGCCGCAAATGCTGATCCCCTAACTCACTTCACGCTGATCCCCCTAACTTCACGCCACTCAAGAGAATCAACTCCAGGTGAATGGCAGATCTACAAATGAAAGGCAAAACAAGAAAGCTTCTAGGAGGAAACACTGGAAAATCCCTCCGTGACCTGAGGGCAGGCACAGGTCTCCAAAAGACCAGAGAAAAAGCCAGAACCACACAGAGAAGACTTGACGACTGGACTGCGTCAAAACTAGGGGCTTCCAGCCATCATCACAGGACGCCATCGGAGGACGAACCACCACGTGGACCAGCAGATGAAAGACCTGTGAGTGTCACCAACGAAGGCTTATGTGTCCAGAATACATAAAGAGCTCCTGCAAATCAATAAGAAAAAGACAGACAACTCGACGTAAAAACAGGCAGAAGACATGACAGGAGGAAGGATCAAGGAAAAAAATGTCCACGTGGCCAGTAAACCCATGACAAGGTACTCAGCCCCTTAAACCATGCAGGAAATGTAAATTAATGTAATAAAAATGTAAAATAAATAAATAAATAAAAGGCCAATAGCAATATACAGCCAGAGGGAGTATAAATTAGTAAAAGAAAAAAAAAAAAGAGTTTGGCTAGGGGGGAAAAAAATAAATAAATAACTTTTTGGCTGAAACTACCAACCTCTCTGACCCAGCCCTAGCAGCTATGTGTAGAAATACACAGTGTAAGCTGGAATTCAAGAATCTTCCCACCAATAATGGCCAAAATTAGAAAACAACCCAAATGTCCATCAACAGCTGGATAAACAAACAGCAACGCTAACACTGCCATACGACAGAACACCTTCAGCAAGGAGAACTACAACCACGCAGAATACAACGTGCTAAGTCTCCGGACCGCAGTGAGGGAGACCACACCACGTGCTGCGACCAGTGTGAAGTCAGCTTAGGGGTCACCTCGGGACATGGAGGGAGGGGGGCGTGAGAGAGCTGGATGTCCAGGTTTCTTTTTTAACCTGGTTGACGGTGGTTACAATGGTGGATTCAAGCTAGTGAAAAAGCTTCAGCTGCACGTGTGTGATTTGTGCTTATTTCTCTACATCTTAATACCCGCCCCCCCCCCAAAAAAATACACATCCTTAAAAAAGAGATCAATGGATGCAGGAGAGCAATCTAAACACAAGTACGGCAAATGTTACATTTAGACTGATTTTCACGGAAATCTCACATTGACAAAATTTGCAAAAACCAAAACTGGTATGAGCTAAGAAAGGAAAAAGGAAAGAGAACAATTCCTATCAACACCCCGGCCCCTGGCTTTCTCGCCACAGTTCAGGCCATGCTCCTAGATCCTTCGCTTCCCCACTGTGTGACCTTAGGGCGGTAACACCACCTCTCTGTGCCTTACTTTCCTCTAAAGTAAAATGAAGGTGGCAAGAAAGAAAGCGTTTGTGACTGAGCCATGCCTGTTTCGTCCGCTTTTGGCGATCCCCTCTCAAAGAAGAGGGGTGTCCCATGACAAACAAGCACGGCTGGGGTGGCGGACGGACGGGGGTGGCTTACCCTGCACAATCGTGATGCTGTGGCTAGGCCACGGGATGTGAGGCCGCGGCCACGGTCCCCAAGCTCCCATCGGTGTGGCAGAGGTGGCAGAGAGCCCAAACTGCAGAGGTTCTGCTAAGCCAAGCAGATGCCCAGGAGCTGCAGCAGCCAAAGGAGCCACCAGGCCAGATCAATCGGCTCCCACCCGACCCTGTCAAAGGGGGGGATAAAAAGGGTCCAACGGGGCCTGGGGGCCGGCCTGAGGGAGGCGGAAGGCGCCTGCCCAGCCCACCCTGCCCCAAGCTACAGGGCTTTGTTCCTCTAGCACCCTTCGAGCTCCCTCCCCTCGGCTGGGAGCCCGCCCTAACCTTCCCCCATCCTAAGGGAGTCAGATCCCAGCAGGCATCCTTTTTAGCATCCTAAAGCCCCCAGCTCCTCTCCCCCAGAGGTCACCGCCCAAGAAGAGCAATCGGGGTTTAACCCCAGTCCCTCCCCATCCTGGAATGTGGGCCTGCTGTGGGCTGGGATTTTGACCAGCCCCAACCAGACGCCCAGTCCTCTAAGTAGGTGCTCAAATTTAAATAAAGGGAATCCCAAGGCTGCCCAGGGCGGTCAAGGCCACAGCCAGACAAAGATATGCAAATGAATCCACCCCACCCTCGCCCCAGGGCTCCAGACTGTCTCAATTCTAAAGCAATTAGGGAGGATTTCCCCCATTGATTTTCTTTTCCCCCCAAACAGAGATCTGGGCCTAGAGGAAGAAGAGGTTGGGATGGAGGGCAGGTCTTCCAGGAACTCCTGCTTCTAGGCCAAGCCTCTGAGTGGGGAAGGCGGAAGCAGAGGCAGGTCCCCCAGGCCCGAGGGCCTGCAGGTGAGTGGGACGATCCCAGAAGAGGGGACCCAGAGTTTTACCAAGACAAACCCCTTCCCAAAAGCCAGGGCCTCATGGCAACCGTGATGGGGTTTAAATAGGAAAAGAAAACAGAACGAGAATGAAAAGGAGACAAACTGCCTGACATTTGGGAAGCAGGAAAGCCAAGGGACACGACATGTACTAGGCGGCAGGGAGTGAGGAAGCTGAAACCGAAGCTTGGGATGGGGAGCCGTCGAGAAGCGAGCATTCCCGAGAGGGAAGGACCTGGACCCGCACCTCTAACAGCCAGAGTCAGAGCGAGCAGAGGAGCAGAGAACTGAGCGCCGCCCCGACTGTGCAGGGGGACGACAGAAGGACCCGTTTGTGGGTCCCTGACCGGATTCTCAGGGTTGGGATGGGACCAAAAGGAAAATGAGTTCTGAGTGCCAGCCTTCACCTTTCAAAGGCACACTCAAGCTCTTGGGAGAGGAGCAGCCAAGAAACAGGAATCCTGAGGTCTCAAGACCTTAAAGGCACATTCAGAGGTTCTGTGGGACCAAGAAGCCACGCCCTGACTCTGAGTCCCATGAGCCTGTTAGTGCCTCTTTCTTAAAAATGAACAGACACCTGAGACTCAATCACCAGACACTCAGGGAGTCTCTGACTGCGAAAGACAAATGAGGGGGGGAAAGACCCAGAGCAACAAAGACAACACATGAGAGAAGAAAACATCAGAAAAAAATACGATGCCCTCCAAGTGATAAGAAATAATGTATCTGTGAAACAAGAACAGGATGCTATTAGAAAAGATTATTTTATATGAGCTCCTAGAAATTAAAGATATGACAGCCTAGTAAAATATTAACCTGAGGGGTTAGAAGACACAGTTGAGAGAACATCTCCTAGAAAGCAGAAAAAAAAAAAAAGAGAGAGAGAGATGGAAATAGCAAAGGAAGTTTAAGAAAAATACGTGATCGGTTTAGGAGAGCCCACGTCTAATAGGAGTACTACAGAGAACAGAAAAAATAGTGGCAAGAAAATTATAAAATACTAATAAAATTAAGAGTAATACAAAAAAATTCAGACTGAAGGCTTTATTTCCAGATTGATCTGGCCTATGGAGCACCCAAACAGCAAATGCAAAAGGACCCAGAAAGCCAATGATGAAAGAATAGCAACAGTAATAATATCTATGAGGCTTACTTTGTGCCAAGCAATGTTCCAGGCATTTATATACATGAACTCATTTAGTCCTCATACAGACCATAAAAGGTAAGCTCGATTACTCATTTTACACAGGGGAAAACTGAAGCACAGAGGGTTGTTAGGTAACATGCCCAAGGTCATGTGGCTAGCACATTTCAGGCATGCTAAGTAGGCCTCAAAAAATTTGCCTTCCAAAATACTTTTACAGAAAGATACTGCAGGATGTGCTCCACCAAAACAAAAATGTAAAGCAGGAAAAAGGAAGGTATGGCAATAGGGAAATAAGAGATCTGATACGACAGAGAGGCAAAGGGAGTTTGAAGGATGATGGCCCCACAACAGGCCCAAGCACCAGGCAAACCAGACTAGAGCAGGAAGATGTAAAATTCCAGGAAGAAAATCTCCCAAGAAAAGAAAGAGGCAGTTCATCAAATGATTTAACCAAATAAAAAATGTCCCGAAAAAGATTGAAAGAGAGAGATTCTAAAAATCCCCAGCAAATGAAAAAAAAGAGGCAATGAATAACTCCAGGAAATAAAGAAATAATTTTTCATACCATGTGGCTTAAATATAAACAACATTCACAAAGCCAAAACCATAATAAAACTAATTCAAACAAAACTTCATTTCTCACGTATCGGGAGGATTGAGGAAGTAAACATTGGGGTTGATGAAATCATAATAAACATTTACTGAGGGCTTATTATATTCAATACTAAATGCTTAACATGTTAACTATTCAATCCGCACCTGAAGTAGGTAGTTATTGTCACCCATTTTACCTGTGAGAAAACTAAAATGGTCTCCCACTAATAAACAAAAGAGTTAGGAATCAGACTCAGGCAGTCTATGCAAAATACTCACCTTCCATACAAATCAACAGAAAATCTCAGAAACTAAAATATCACTAGCAGTCAAAGCAAATTATTTAGAAATATGGATGAAAAAGCAAAAAAAAAAAAAAAAAAAAAAAAGCAAAAAAGAGTTAACAGCAGGAATCGGGAATGGGGAGACATTAGGCATGAGACTGCTGGTTTTCTTTACAACCTTGTGTACTACTACTTGACTTCTTAAATGTGTGACTTACTCAAAAGTTTACATTAAGCATAAAGCTGAACTGTATGTACACTTTCAACGAATGAATTTTATGGCATGCACAGTATTCCTCAACAAAACTTTAAAAAAAAAAATTGACGAGGAAAAACGTTTAAAATGCACACATAATTAGATGCTACTAAACACTCATCAGAATGAACAGAATCTAAAGAAACCGACAACATCATGCGTTGGTGAAGACAGGGAGCCACTGGAACATGGCTGTCAGGGGCATATAAGCTGAATCTGCATGTTACCTGTGATGGAGCAATTCTACTCTCAGATACTGTACATATATCCAGAGAAACATGATCGCACATGCACCGAAAGGCCTTGCTCATAGCAAATGCTGGAAACACAAGAGAAGCTGCTATATTCGTGTGGTGGAGCATGAAAGAGAAACAAAAAATCAATCACTGCTATACACCACAATATGGAAGAATCTCTCAATCATAACGTTGAGTGAAAGCGGCCAGAAATAAAAGAGGGCACGCTGTAGGATTCCACTGCAGGAAGCTGGCAAATAGGCAAAACTACACTAGGGTAACAGAAATAAGAAGGATGGTGGGTGGATAGTGACGGGGAAGCGGGCCAGGGGGCCCTCTGGATGCTCAAAGCGCCTTGATCCTGAGCTGGCTGGTGGTTACATGGTGGGTTCATTCTGTAAAAATTCTGTGACCCAAACACTCAAAACTGGAGCATTGTCCAGTACACATAAGACCGAAAAAAGGAGAAATAGAAAATAAAAATGACGAGTTCAGGGTGAAACCTGGAGTCAAAGGAGCCCATGAACCACCCAATTCTAGAGGCCCTGGATAAGGTCTGGACTAAGGCAAGATCAAGGTAATGGCAGCAATCACGTTTGCTGTGACTTTGGCAGAGGAGAGGGCTGTTAACTGCTAGTCACCTGGCTTGCATTTGCTCATTCAAATTTCACAACAACCGCATGAATTCAGTACCACCGGTGGACCCATTTTATAGATGAGAAAAATCAAGACTTAGAGAATTATCACACAGCTAGCCAGTATGTGGAAAAGCAAGATCTAAACCCCAGCATTTTGACTTTGGCCTCCGGGCTGTCCTGCCTCAGCTGAAGCAAGAGTTCTTTATCTGGAGCCTGAAGGCAGGATGGCAACCTCAGCCAACTGGTAAAAGCCCACAACGTGGAACGTCAGTGAGAGTGTGTGAAGGTTTTTTGTTCCAGGCTGAGGGTCCGCCATTTCGTTGGCTCGTGAAGGAACCTCGGATTCAGACAATGAGTGCATTCGTGGCCTGGAAAGGGGGTAAGAAGCTTTGGTGGCTCCCACTTAATAGCCCTGACTTCCTCCAAAGCCAGATGCCAGGCCTCTGTGGGCCACTGGTGTGGGAAGGACCCCAGTCCTGGGGGCCCAGACTGACTGCTGGCCAGGACTCCCAGCAGCCCCTGGGGAAGCCCGAGCCCTGTTCTGACAGCAGCTTCTCTCGGTCCCCTCAAAAGCTGAGCTGGGAAGTAAAGGACAGAGGTGGCACTGGGTGGACAGGGCCACACATGACCAGGTGGGAATTAAGTCAAATCAAACCACAACCAGTCCCTGCTGGAAGCCAAAAGCATCCCAAGCTGGCCACATCCACATCAAGATCCCCCAATCACCACTCTCCCTCCATATCTGGTCTTCCCCATTCCACAAGTAGCACTTTCTATAAACACAAGTGTTATCCCTATTACCTGCCCCTCCACATCCCTTAGCAGCCCAGCCTCCACAAGGCACCAAAGCCCGGCCACCTACAGCTTCCCTCCCTGGTCACCGTCACCTCCCCAAAGCCTCCTGGCCACTGACTTCTCTCCCCATCTACCAAACAGTTTCCAGCCAACAATCCACACTCATTTTGTTAAATGCTCATTTTGAACTAATTTCACAGGAAAGTTTGAAATAGTACAATGAACTGCCCTATGACCTTCCCCAGGCCCGGCGACTGTGAACTGCTTTCTCACCCTGTTATGTGATGAGCTGTCATGTGATGTGTCATCGTCTCTCAGATAATGCATAAATCACAGATGTTTTTTCTCTTCCTGAGCCATTCCTGAGTAAGTTGTAGAAATCATACCCCCTGCCCTAAACATTTCAGTGTTCTCTTTCCTAAAAGCAACGACATTCTCTTATATAACCACAGTAATCAACTTCATGAAACATAATATTGATTTGATACTATCAGCTAATCTACAGTCCATATTCCAATTTCACCAATTGCCCAGATGATGTTCTTTAGAGCAATTTCTTTCCTGATCCAAGATCCAATCGAGGGCTATACATTGCCTTTAGCTGTCACATTTTTTTAGTCTCTTTTAATCAAGAACAGTTCCTGGCCCTCCTTTGTCTTGCATGCCACTGACATTTTTTTTAAAGAATCCAGACCGGTTCTGTAAAATGTCCCTCAATTTGAGTCACTCCCTCCATTTAAAAAGCTTCCACTGCTTCTCAGTCTTCAGTTTGAAATTCCAGGACCTCATTACAGGTCCCGCCCTCCTCCCCCCACTTTCCCCATCGGTTTCCCCCTCCCCAGCAGAGCCATTCTCAGTAAGAGTCCCTCACCACTCAGGCCAAAACAGCCGTTGGCCTTCTGTCCATCCCAGCTTGTACGTCTATTTAAAATGATTTGCTTTCCCGATTTGTGTGTTTACTGCCTGGCCCCCACACTAGGGAGGCTCTGATGATGACAAAAATTTTTATCTGTTTGGTCGCTGCTGGATTCCCAGGGCCAGAGCAGTGCCTGGCATGCAGGACCCACTTGGAAATCGTTTGCTGAGTGAATGAACAAGCCAGCAGAGAAAGTGCTGCGGTTGAGGGCCAGGGGGCCGGAGGCTCTTCCAGATTCCAGAGCCTCGCCCAGGCCTCCCTGAGCCTCTCACCAGAGGAGGAAGCACCCAGCAAATCTCCCTTATCTTTGGGATCACAGCACTCCACCAGCCAGCCCACTGATTAATCTTTTTAAATCAATCCCAGGAGGCTGCCGGGCTGGATTCCACAGATAGAGCTGATGGACACAGGAGAAGGCTGTGGCCCCCTATTGTCCAGCGGCCAGTCCAAAGTGCAAGGCCTCTCATCTCCATCCTTGGCTACCAGCCGCCATTCACAGATCCTCCGGGGGCCTGCCCAGGGTGTGGGGGCAGGGAGAATCAACATCCAAGTACAAAATCCTACTTAATAGCTCTTTAATTGCAACTGAGGAAGACTGAGTCCCTACCTCCCAACCCCAGAGCAGAGGCGAGCGGCCTTCCAGGTGCTTGTCACTTACTTGTCCATTTCACTAAGGACTCTGAACATTTAAAAATCACATATACGCCAATACTCAAGATTGCGAAAAAAGGTAACCACCACCCTTAATCCCAAACCTCATTTATTCGCGATTTCACCTTTTCGTTATCAGAGAAAAGAACCACATTCCTCGGCACAGACCCACCATGCAGAAGACAACTCCTCCTGGGGGCCCTCACTCACAGAAACCCTCCTGTCCATACCAGACTGGGTGGGGGGTCCAAGCACCCCCCACAGCCAGGGTCTCCTCCCGCCCTGAGCTCTCCCACCGCAGCTCAGTCTGCCTAGGAGGGCTCCCAGGGTCGACCAGGACTACTGCGCACCCACGCCGGTATGGGGATGAACTCTCACTTCCTTACTGTGTGACCCGGGGCAAATGGCTCAGCCTCTCCGGGCTTCCCACTACAAGAATAAACAAAGATGGAGTTGATAACGCTGGCCAGACCTAAGGAGTTAACAGCCAAGAAGATGAGGGCATTGAAAGAGAAAATTTAGCACCTGCACCCCATGAAAAAGGGAGGAGGTGCTGGGTTGAGGAATTTGTAATCCGGCCCCACCCAAGTAGTGAATGGGGAGCAGCTCCCCACCTCCCGGCTAATGGGATTAGCACAGGGCTCTACTCTGGGCGTAGGCTCGGGTCCGAGGTCTCTCTGAGGCCACTGAAGGTGAGGGCAGCACGGGGCAGCGCCGGCCCCGCCCCCGGACCCTTCCCTCCCGGGTGAGCGCAGGGCCGATGGGTGGCGTGGGCTGCCTTCCCGGGCAGCGTTTTCCGACCCCTCCTGATTTCCTCCATGACCTCAGCCGCCGAGCACGCAGAAGGCAGCTCCTAATGCAGGAGGCGCCGCGACAGGCCTCTGCGGCCACCTTTCGCTGGACTTCCACGTCAGGCCTGCCTCACACCAAGTCACTTTCCCTCTCCTGCCTCAACCTCCCCATCTACCTAAGGGGCGTTGGGGGGGGGGGGGTCCGATGGCTGCGGTGGGGACCAGCGCGACCCTGGCACGGTGCGGGCACGCACAAGCGCCCAGGAGTACTGGCTGTTTTCACTGCTTCGGATTACTGCATGTGGCTTCTGCCCGCCTGACCCAGACCCGAGACGGGGAGTCGCGGCGCCCTCTCCCTGACTCGGAAGGCTGGCGAAGGCCCTGCTAGCCAGGAAGAACCTGGGTCCGATTTCCAGGCCGCGGACCCTTTGCCACTGCCGCGGGCTGGACCCTGCTAAAGAGCCGATGAGCTCAAAAGACATGTAAACACAAAAATTACCGCGGCCTCTGGGGGCGCACAATAGGGGATGGCCCAAGCGACCCTTCGTACCCCAGGGCCACCCCCAACCCTTCCAATAAGGTCTCCGGCGCCCTTCCCTCGCCCTCGTCGCGAGCCCCAGCTCCCGGGGGACACCCGCCCCCGGGGCCACGACCTGGTCCTCGCACCCCCGCCAACGGGGATCTCCGCGCTCCGGGCCCCGGCGCCGCCCCTCCCCCGTCGGGAGCCTCACAAAGGCCCTTTGTCCCGCCAAGTCCCGGGACTCTAGTTCCTGAAAAGTTCCAGGGCAAAAACCGGAGAGAGAGGAAAAAACGGTGAACGCGGCAGAGCGGGCCGGGTCGGTGGGGCAGGGCCGAGACGACGCAGCGGCCGAAGGTGTCCCCTCCAAGCCCCCAAGGCCCAGGGGAGCGTCGGGGGCTCCCGAAGAAATCGCAAGGGCCCTAGACCACACTGTGGAGGAGATGGCTTCTCCAAAAGTCGAAGCGTGAGACAGCAGGCGCAGAAACTAGAGGCGACCGGAGAGGGGGGCGGGGGGCCCGGGTCTCGTGCGGCGGCCGGCGGCAGGGCTGGGGGCCGCGCGACGCCCGGCCCACCGCGCCCGACCGCAGCGGCCGCAGCCCGCGGGGCGAGCGTCTCCCTCCCCGAGCCTGGGCAGCCCCTCTCCTGAAATGGCGAAGACTATCGGGCCTTCCCGGCCGCCGCCTCCCGCGGCTGGATGTCAGCCCCGAGGTTTTCCCTCGGCCCGGCCCGATCGGCTCCCGCGCCGTTTCGTTCCCCCAGCTTCGGGATGGCGGCGGCCCAGTTTCGGCGTCTCCGCCGCGCCGCGCCGCGCGCCCGCCTTCCCGCCGGAGTACAAGGGGGCCCCGGGGCCCGAGTCTACCGGGGGGAAGGTCCCGAGGTCGCCGTTCTCCTCCCAGGTACGAGAGGTCTTCCGAGGGCCGGCGCGCGCCAGCCAGAGGCCACGGTCCCAGGGCCGGGGTCGCCGTCCTCCGCGCACTCCCGGGCGCTCGGGGCTGGCCGCAGACCCGCACGGCTAGGAACGGAGCTGCGGCCCACCGCCGCCGGCGAGGGCGTTTGCCAAGAAACAGATTCGAACTCGGAGAAGAGATGTCTCCGAGGGTGTGGGGCTGGTTTCTTTTCTCGCCCAGATTTGGGAAACTCCATCCCAGCCTCAGCCGCAGGAGCTCGGGCGTTGCAATCGCCCCTGGTGGCTCCGATTCCGGCAGACGGGTGCGCCTCGTGAGAAGCCGGCGCCTGCGGACGGGCCTCTGCCTAGGACCCAGGGGTCCTCCCGCCCCGGGAGCGGAGACTGCCCGCACTCCCGCACACCGGCCGAGAAAAGGAGGCGCGGCGACTGCGTCGCGAGCACCCGGGAACAGACCCATAAGTGTTTCCGGGGCTTCCCTCCCTAGGATCCCGGGGGGACAAGCGTGGGCGGAGGCACGGCGCAGAGCACTTACCCGGGTGCGGGTGGAGATTGAGGCCAGCCATGTACTTCCCGGGCGGCAGCGGGCCCGGCAAGCCTGAAGCAGGCAGGCGTCCGGCCGTGGCTGCGCCCACGCGGTGGCTGTCCATCGCCAGGCCGGACAGCAGCGGCGGCGGGGGGCCGTGCACGGACCGCGGGGGCCCGAAGTCTCTGCCATCCATCCTCCGCGGGAGTGCCGCGGCCAGCCCCCCCGGCCCGCTGGCCTCGCTCAGCGGGACCTAAAAGTTCGGCCTCGCCGTAGTCCCAGAGTCCTCGGGCGGCGGGGGCTCCGCTGCGCGCATGGCGGCGGCGGCCAGCGAGTCTTGCGCTCGGTGGCGGGCCCGCGGCCCGGGGCACACAGGCGGCCGGCGGTGGGGCCCCTCCAGGCGGCCGGGCAGAGCTGCGCGAGGCGGCGCTCACGGCGTCTTGGCGGGGAGAGACGGACCCCGAAAGAAACAAGGGAGAAAAACAAAAAAGGGAAGGAAGAAAAAAAAAAAACAAGTTTCAGAAAGTCGTCTTGTCGTTTGGGGTCAGGGGCCAGAAATTAAATCAGGAGTAGCCCCTTTTCCATAAAAAGTAAAAATCCATGCTCCTTCCTGCACCGGCTTCAGGCTCCCGGGTCCCCGGCTCGGAAAGTGGCCGGTGGCGCATGGGTCCTCCTGAAACTAGGCAAGGCCCTCGGCCGCGCCCGGCGGCACATATACAAACCTTTGAAGTGTTTGATTCCTGGGCGTCACATGCTCCAGGGTTTCAAACCGTGAAACCTTTCCAAGAGCAGTTCGAAATGTGTCTCTAAACACTGTGTCACTATCTGATCCGGAAAGTTTAATATTTAACCTTTGGGGGCCCTCGCCTCCGTTTTCAGTTTGGTTTCCCTGCGCTGGTCCCCAGCGGCCGAACTCGTGGTTTTTTCGGGAGAGAGGGTGTAAAGCGTGTTTGATATTTTTAAAGAAACTCGGAGCCCCCCCTCAGGCCACCATGAGTCGCTGAGTCTGACTGCGAGGACTCGAGACGTGGCATTCTCTCCCGAGGACTGAAAAAAATCCTTCCAAACAAGCTTTGGTTTCATTTTCCAACGCCCTGGCCTGGGAATCCTGCAGCCCGAGGACGTGGCCTGGCGCGGGGTATTTGGGGGGCGTCAGAAAAGAAGGAAGGATTCAAAGGTCTGACTCCTAATCTATATTCCCCAACCCCCCAAAAAAATCCCGCAAAGAAAACCTTCGCACCGCGGGCCCACCGAGGGGTGCCTCCCCCAGCGTTGAGTAAATCCCCCTGTAGTTCCAGTTTAAAGCTGTTTGTTTAAAAGATTTGTCGTTGGCCGATTCCCGTGGGGGCGGGAGTGGGGTCTTGGAGCCCACCCTGCCCTCGCCGCCTGCCCGCAGCAGCTCGGATTCCTGATTCCGGAGACCGGGATGCTCCCTAGAGCCACGGATCACGGCAAAGCCACCGGCTCCCCGGTGCCCGCCCTGCGCCCCGCGCCCCGCGCCGCGAACTGCAGACCCCCCTCAGCCGCCAACCCCTCGGTCTCCTTCTCCAGCCTCCCTCCACAACTTTGCTAAACGTGCTTATTTTAACCCGGTTTTGGTTACATCCACCCCCTCCCTTTCTCCCTCCCTCGCTCGCTCCCATCAGGCTCTGGTTACCAGATCCGCGTTTACTTTGGAAAAATCTAAGACCGCCACATCGGAGGATACATGTCTTAAGGAGATGATGAGCTTCCCGTGATTTTTTTAAGTGTCCTTTGTGTAGCTTTCTTTTAAAAGCCAGCACTTCGGGGCATGCCCCCACGCCCCACTTTGGGGAAGTCGGGGTGAAGCCCCCCGGAATACCCTCGCTCTGGTAGAGAAGCTGGCTCAGCCATCTGCGGGCTCCGCTGCGTTCTCCCTACTTTTCTCCCCCTCTTAAATGCAGTTAAAATGGCTGAATTCCGGCTTTTAATTAAAAACAGCCTATAATCGAAAGCGTCTCGGCGTCCCAGGCTCCCCCGCCGCCTGCCGGGAACCGAGAAGGGAACCGACACCCCTCGGCCCGGCTGGGCAAGCTGGAGCGAGGCTGGGGACTCAGGTGGGCGCCCGGGGCGCAGCGGCTCGCCCCCACCCCTCCCAGGGCGCCCCTACCTCGCCGACCCTGGTCCCTGATTCCATTCTTAAGAGCCAGAGAGATGCGGGGATCCCCGGCACACCCTGAGGGGGAGGTGGGGTCGGGGTCCAGCTGGAGAAGTTTGGAGACCATCGCGCCCGGCCAGGGACGGGCGGACGACCCGGCGGCGTACCTGGCGCGGCGGGGCTCCCGGCTCCGGGCTCTGGCGACGGCGACTCCGGTGGCAGTCCCGGCTCCCGGCGCGACTAGGCGCCCGTGCTGCCCGCCATCCCGCGGCCGCCTCTCCCCTTCGCCACCCGCAGCCTCCTCACACTTTTTGCCCGCCTTTCCTTTTTTTGGTAGAAAACCGCTCCCGGGGCCGAGCGCTCGGCGCGCCAACTCCTCCGCCCTCCCGCGGCCGGGTTCCCGCAGCCCCCGGAAAAGCCAGCTTTCCTCGCGCCGAACTCCCCGCGTTTTAATAAAATCCAGGTAGCGCCGGTTTAAAGAATCCCAAATCTCCATATACAGCCCGGGATTGGAAAAGGTACATTACACAACCCCCCTTTCAAGTTCCTCTCGTTGGATCTAAAAAAAAAAAAAAAAAAAAAAAAAAAAAAAAAAAAAAAGCCAGCGGGGGGGAGGGGGTGGCTGGGGGAGGGGAGCACTCACCGCTGAAGAAACACGCATTGTTCCCTGGTGCCCGCCTCCCCTCGCCAGGCCGGCCCCCAATTGCCACCCATTGGCCGCGCGTGCCGCCAATCACGCGCATGTAAACACCTTGGCGCTCAGCCATTCCTATAAAACCAATTACGGACGGAGGGGCTCCAGCAGTTTCCAGGCTCCCCTCGGCAGGGCTGAATGATCAAAACTGGTGGTGAGAATTTTTCCGGGCCGTTTCTAGGCAGCCCTCCCCCTCCACCAGCTCGGACCCCCCCCTCCTTCCTCCTTCTCCTCCCTTTTCCTTCCCCCTCCCCCAGCGTCTGGGCTGAGTGATCAAAATAGAGGAAGATGGTTGTCGCCGCAATCCAGGGCTTTGCAAGGCGCGGTTTAATGGGCCGCCTGTCAGCTTCCTGCGCGCACGAGGAGGTGACAAGCCGAGCGAGCCGGGAAGGGCCTGGGGGCTGCACCCGGAGCCCGGCCCTGGCCCCCCACCTCCCCTGGGGCGCGCCTTCTAGAACGCGCGGTGGCGACTCCAAAACAGACAAGGGCTGCTTTTTCCTCCCCCCTCCCCCCCACACCGGCTTTTAAAACAAAGCAGCGATTCATTCCCTCTCCCCCAGCAGCGCGGTTGGGTGGGATGGGCAGGCGAGAAGGCCGTTTTCCTATCCCCGGCCTGCGGGTCCCTCCCTGAAATGCGGTGTCAGATGGTTACTGATTAATATTTTGGAGAGGCCTCGGCGGCGGGCAGCGGGTGAGTCTCTAATCTTCTAAAAGGGGTTCCTATAGAAACGCGGGCCGGGGCGCGCCCCCCGCTTGGCCCGGGCGGGAGCTGCGGCGCTTTGCACCGCGCGCCCCTCCCCAAAGCCTCTTGCGTGGGCGCTCTCCACCCCTTCCCTCCCCCCACCCCGCTCCCTACCCCTTTCCTCCCCACCAAAAAAAAAAATCAGAGCAGAGAAAAGGATTAGATCGGCTGAGCGCGAACTGACTCCCTCTCGATTCTGACATTTCAGCCTATTAGCATTTCTCCACGGGGCCTTCTGAAACCTATTAAAGTGTAATATTAAAAATCTCTTGGCTGGGGGCCTCTCTCGCCTTCCATCCGCCGCGCCCCCTCGAGGGAGGGCGAGACTGGGAAAAAAAAATCTGTTGAGCTCAGAGGAAGCAGCAGCCAAGCCCAAAAAGTGCTTGGCTGGCCGCGGTGGCCGGAGGGGGAGGGGAGACTCAATCCCCCAGACTTTGTACTTCTTATTTTGCGCTTTCAGCAAAATCCTTTCTGGGTTGAGTCGCCGGGAGCTGCCCGCGGCAACCTACTTGGCTGCGGGCGCGAGGAGTGCGGACGCGGTCGGAGCGGCCGCCCTAGGGGCCCCGCACCCTCTCTCCGCAGCCCCGCAGGGACCCATGCCGGGCTAGGCATTACGTACCCTCGAAAGCTTGGAAGGGCAGCAATCCTTGCGGATCCTGCCTCAAAGAACCACCGCAGTGATTGGATTTTAATTAAAACAAGAGGTGCCCGCTCTTTCGCCCCGTTCTGCGGACTCAGCGTTTTCGCATCGCTCGTTCTATTTTTTTAAGTCCGTTTTCAAGGCAACTTTTCTGGAGGGGTTAAAAATGAGCTAGTTAGCGCTCACTCGGTTCTATTTTCTTTTATCCACTTTTAGAAAAAAAAAATGGGGGTAGGCTTCGAGAGCGAACTGGGGGTGTCTAATTTAATTCCAGTATAAATTTGAGGAAAAAAGTTGAACCTCTTGAGGGCAGTTTCAAGTTGCCCTTCCTGAAGCCTCCTGCGTTGGTTTCTAGGCTGCCCTCTTTTGGAAGCTGGAGCTCCGCGGGGGGAGGAGGGAGGAGTGATAAGGAAAGAAAGGAACGAAAATAGCCGGATCCGAGGGGAACTGGCGGCGGCGTCCGCGCTTGGAGCAGGGCGCGCAGCTCTCAGTGGCGGACGGGGCGGCGGGAGGCTCCCGGTGCAGCCCCGGACAGCCAGGAGCAAAGACGGAGAGGAGAGGGGGGTTAGAGAAAGGAGGTATTGTGTCTGTGTGGTTTGGGGGAGGGGGTGACAGAAATAAAATAAACGCAGTCGAGCTGCGCTGGGCTGCCGGGGGCCAAGGCAGGGGAAGGGGCGTGCGTGGGGGGCGCAGCCCCGGTGGGCGCCGAGCGTCCTCAAGTTTTATCCAGCGGCCTTTGTGGGTTTCTAGTAAACCCTCCCACGCCCAAGCCCCCATTGCTTCCCCACCCGCCTGGTTGTCCTCCAATATTTGGAGCCCAGACCTTGATCCCCCACCGCGTTACCCCCGCCCTAGATCTGGAATGTTTTTATTTTAATAGAGCTCAAGGAAAAAAAAAATGTATCGAGAGAGCTGGGGTGGGGAATACAAAGGGTTTGCAGGGTGGAAAATAACAAAAGCCTATTTTTATAAATGTTTAATGTTTTCACCCCTGGATGCTCCAAGACGCCGTAATTGTGACGGCGGGGTATATGTGCCATAAATCATTTAGTTGCTAATAAAAATTCTGCCTGTTTGCCCTGGATTTGCCAATGGCGTTTGCATTTTCCAAGTGTGCGCCTAGTCAGCGTAGCGAACCGAGCCTGCATTTCATTAGGGCCGCAGTTCGGGGCCGGCGAGGCCCCCTCCTCCAGCACCCCCACCCCGGCCTTTGTGAGCCCCAGCCCCCTTGCGGCGTCCTCCCTGCTCACACTTACACCCGCACCCGCGGAGCCCGGCCGGGGCGCAGGGCCTGGAGACGCGGAGGCGGCGGCTCCCGGTTCCCGGCCGCGGGGCGGGACAGGACAGTCCCTGGCTGCGCCTGTTCTCCGAGCTGCAGCGTGCGGGGGGCGCGAGCGGGCCACTCCGAGAAGCCGGCCGCCCTGTGCGCGCCCTGATCTTTGCCCCCTCCGCGGCCCAGCCCCTGCTCGCCCCACAGTCTCTGGGTAAACAGCGGCCGGGAGCCATCTTAGGGCGGGGGACGCTTCCCAAGCCGAGTGGTGGGCATAGCCCCGCTCTTTCGCAGACCCCCGCCATCCGTACGGGGGTCTCTGGCGCACCCCTCGTCGGGTTTCTAGGTCTGGAGCGATGCCCTCGCCGCGCTGGTGGGCCACATTGAAATGTAAGAACCAGGCCTCGGCGCCCGCGAAGAGCGGGTGACAGCCGCGCCGCCCGCAGCCCGGCCGCCATCTTCGTCCCCTCCCCCCACATACTTCTGTCTCCCCGGCGGGAGCCGAGGCCAAAAAGAGTGTTGACGCAGTGTATGTGTGCGTTTTGTACTGACTGGGCGGAAAATCGGCTGGAGGACATGGCAACCGCAAATCGCGGCTCTGCAGAACCTGCGCAGGCCAGCGCCGCTGTCCACAGCCGAGGCCTTTTGTATGTTCCCACGCAGCGCAACTGACAAAATTCTTGCTCTTTGTTTTAAAACCAAAGGACAGGACAACCTTGAGCCCGGCTCTAGCCGGCCGCGCCTTTGTCCAGCTGGCTTAGCCCCCCTGTTCAGGGCCAGACCCGGCGCTTCCCCCAACCCTAGGGTTCCTGGCTTCGTGGGCACGTTCTTCCCTTACCCCTTCCCCAGGGGGGAAAAAATGCATCCTTTCCCAGGCGAGGACTCCCGAGCCACCTCCACCCCTCGTGGCCCGGAACCGCCTTTCCCGGCGGAGACCTAAGAACCCGCGCTCCACCAGGCTCTCCGTGAAGGGACCCGGCGTTCGCCGGCCTCTGCTGCCCGCTCGGGACGCTCTGGCCAAGGTCTTTTAAGCGTCAACGTCCAGGTCCCAGGTCCGGCAACCAGGGAGCTCCCGACCCGGGCGCCGCCAAAACCCGAAGAGGCCGAGCCCATGAAAGCAGCACTGGCCCATCCCCGTGCAGCGCCTGGGCCAGCCACGATTTGGCGCGGAGCCGAGGTTCCACTAGCCCAGCCAGAGCGGCCCCGACCTGCCACGAAAACCACGGACGCGGCGCTAGAGCCCGGCACGCCGCTGGCTCTAGGGCGCACGGCGGACAGAGCCGGGCTGGAGCGCCAGGCCCGGCCCCAGCGGATCCCTGCGCCTCTCGGCCCCGCCTCCGGCCCTGGCTTCTTCCCCGGCCCGGGTTGGGTCTTCTACTCCGCTGTTTGGCTGGGAGAGGACGGAGATGCGCTCAGCGCGCAGGGGGCCGGCTGTGGCCATAAATCTCCGTATGTGCCCTCCTTCCCACTGCTCACGCGCGTGGGCTCCCGGCCGGCCTCTCGTCCCGGGCCTTGCCGTGCGCCTTGATCTCCCGGTCATGGCCCTGGGGCCTTGAGACCACACGGGGAATCAAGCCAGGCGCTTCCCCTTTCGCAGAAGAGAGGAAACAGCCTCGCCCAGTCGGTGGGTGCCACTACATCCATCCTCGGAGTCGCCAGACCCAGAGGCGGCCTGGGCCTCACCGGATCGCCGCCTGGGGTCGGGGTGCCGGGCCGGGCACTTACTCCTAGGAACGCTCGGTGAGGCTGGGATAGGGGCACAGCCACCTGCTTGAGCCCAACTCGCGCACCACCTGCACCCTCCAGGGGCAACGCCGGGGTCAGGGTCAGAGCGGCTTCTCAGAACTCAGCCTGCCACCCGTCTCTGCGCACCCTGCTTTAATCCCGCGCCATCATTCCGCCCTTGGAGCCCAATACGCGCAGGAGGCGAGGAGGGCGCTTTTTATTTTTCCAGACGAGGCCCAAGCAGGGTGTTTGCAGGTGCCACGCTTGAAGGGAGGATGCTCATCTTGTTCCACACCTTGTGCCAGCCCATCTTCCCCTCCATGCCTGAAATACCCTGGGCTTTTCACAGCCCGGCCCCGGCCCTGGCCCTGTGCCCTTGTCGCGCTGCCGGCTTTGGTGCAAATAGCCGAACCGTTGGGAAAGCAGGAATCGGAGGCGTTGGTGGCAGTCTGGTAGGTGTGGCAGTGCTTTCTACCCAAACAGCCTACGGGTGCCCAGAGAGGGTGCATTTGCAGTAATAACGCTTAATGTCACCAGTACTGTCTCTTTGCCAGAGGGGCCAGGGAACGGGGCCTGGGCGCTGATGTCCTGCGTCAGCCAAGCAGCCATGTGCGGTGACCAGGGACCACCAGCTCCCAGGTCTTTGCTCAGGACTTCGGGTGGGAAGAGCCTCGGAAGGGGAGGCAGTCACCCCCTCCTGGGTGCCTCTTTAGGACCTCACAGTGTGGGGAGGCAGAGGGTTTGGAACCTCACTCCAAAACAGGAAGCTCACTCTGGGAGCTTCGGCTCCTGCCTGGAATTTCTAGAAGTACATGTGGAGGGACAGAGGCCTTCTGGCCAGACCCCCAGATTTTGAGTGCTCGCCAGGCTGCGGGAGTGCAGCCTGGGAGTTGAAGGGTGGCAAAGCAACATGCCGGCTGTGCCTCCCCCACCGGCCCAGCCCCGCTGCGGCGCCCCAGGAAGCCCTCCAAAAACAAAGGCCTGCGGTTTCAGGCCAAGGTTAAAGTCCACCGCGCACGTCCCCCCCACACCCCCCCAGTCTAAGCGATAGCATTTCTCCAAGTAAACCGCCAATAAATCAGCTCCCGGGCCGCCCACTGAAGCACTCCTCCGACCTTGGGGAATGGTTTTCCTACTAGGACAGGCACAGGGAGGGGGCCAGGATGCCGGCGATGCCCCCTCCAGAGGGAGGCAGAAGAGGGGATGGCCAAGGCACCCCTGGGTGTTGATTGTGGTACTTGTGTGCCCAGAGAAGACGGGAGGTTTGGAGTGTCTGGAGGGGTCCTGCTTATTGGGGGGCCATCAATTCCCAGTAGTGGGGAGCTGTTATTTTGGGGGTTTGGCTGCTTTGGGGGAGGCTGACCCTGTGCTCGTTGAACGCTTGCACTGTTCTAGGCACTGGGGAACAGGCACGAAAGACAAACAAGGCCTCTTTGGGGGCCAACTTCTTTGTCTGGGTGTGCCTGGGTGTGTTCTGCAGGCGAGTTTGTGCGGGTGTGACTAATGGGATTTATGTATGTCAGTGCCAGGGTGACTAATGGAGGGCTTGGCAGCACGTGTGTTGGGGGAGGGGTGTGCTGGTGGGGGAGGGGCCCTGCACCAAGTGGGGAGTCGGTGCCCTGCCTGGCAGGCCTGTGCATGCTGAGAGTTCTGAGCAAATTCCAGCGCCAGGCTGGCCCCCCAGAGGCTCCCGGGCCCTTCCCACTCCCCTGACCCACATGGCCCCTGCCAATCCAAGCTGCCCCACCCCCTTCTGAGCAGAATCCTCTGTTTCCTCTTATATAGTCTGAAAATCCCTTTTGTGCAATGCCCCTGCTTCCAGGAGGCTTTGAGGAGGCTGACGTCCATACTGTCCTGCCGTTTCACAGAGGAGAAAGCTGGGGTGCAGAAGGCAGTGACACACAAGCTGAGGAGTGGCAGCAAGCACCCTCACCTAGGCCAGGCAGGGTGCTGGGGATGTGGACACAGAGCTCCAACACCCCCAAGAGCGCCCAGCCCAACCCAGACTAGCTTAGAGAAGGGAACTGGCCCAGCACTAAATCCCCCTCCACCCTGCCACCCCTTTTACTGCCCTTTCTCATCAATCCTCCACCTTCTACAGAGGCTTCTCTCCTGTCCTAGCCTGGGGGAGGTGACAGGTCAGAGGTCAATGGGAGTCCATTTGGCCTGTGGCCCAGTGAGGTCAGGCTGACCGAGGGCGCATTACTGGCTGGAGAGGGCTGTGGTCAGGAGTTCAGGAGGCCTGCCCAGGAGGCCGCAGCAGGGGCTCCCGTACCTGACATCCACCCCCCTTAGGGCGCACCGGGAGAATCCCATTTCCCGTCTTCCTCTGGTCCACTGGTTTCTGACGTGCACCCACACGCACGCACACACACACCCAGTCTCGTGTTCCTCTCTATTCTTTGTGCTACTTGTACACAAGTTCTGCCCCGTGCATCTGTGCCTGTGGTAGACACACATGTCAGAAGGGTCCCTGCAACCCAGGGAAGTGGGTGACCTTCCTAAGGTCACCAAGCCCGAGTGGCCGCAAGCCAGCCAGACTGGTTTCTGCCCAGCCCTCTACCGTCCGTGCTCCCCATTAGTGCTCTGTGGCCTGTGGCGGCATCTCAGGGGGACAAGGGAGGGGAGGACAGGGCCTACCCCTCCCACACCCACAGGCTCCCAGGGTGTGCCTCCTTCTCTCTCTCTCTCTCTCCCTTTCTCTCATACACACACACACACACACACACACACACACGCGTGCACACGCACACACACACACACACACACACTCTCTGTCTCTCTCCACCTCCTCTCCCCCCCACCACTTTTTTTTTTTAATCTTTCCTTGGCATTTTCTTTCAAGCAGAAAATAAAAACATTTCCCATGGCTATAGCTTTGAAATGTTCCCTCTCCTTTCTGCCTCTCTCTCGCCCCCACCCCCACGTCAATCAATCGCATTTCGAGAGTCAGCATAAAGTCAAAAACAAACCTGTGAAGATCAAACCCTGCAGGCCCCCTCTTCCTACATCCCTCCACTTTCTCTGCGTGTCTTGGTCTGTCTCCACCTGTAGATGAGTGGGAGGCAGCCCCCCATCTCCCGATGCACTCACACATTTTCTGTAGCCACAGGGAGTCTCTTAAGAACCTTCTAGAACTGGCCTGCTAGAAAGAAAATATCTCGGTCGCCCCTCGCAGTTCCCTGTCCAGCCCTGCTCGCCTGACCCAGCTCCCACGGCCCCTCCTCTAGGCGGTCATCTGTCAGGGACTGGATACCCCCAAAATTCATACATCCAGGTCCTGACACCCCAGGGCCCCAGAGTGTGACCTTGTTTGGGAACAGGGTCGTTGCAGATGTCATTAAGATGAGGTCACACTGGAGGAGGGTGGGCCCTAATCCAATATGACTGACATCCTTAAAAAAAGGGAACGGGGCAGATACAGAGGGAAGACTGTGTGAGAACTCAGAGAGGAGACGCCCACCTGCCAGGCGGAGGGCGGGGCCTAGAGCAGGGCCTCCCCTCACAGCCCTTGGAAGGAACCACCCGCCGACACCTTGATCTTGGGCTTCTTCTGGCCTTCAGGACAGAGAGACAGTCAGTTTCAGTTGTTTAAGCCGCTCTGTCCATGCACACCAAGACACCACCCCAAATTTAAGCACCCACAAGAGTCACGTGGGAAACAGGTGAGTGGAAGTGGGAGAGCATGAGAGGGGACAGCTTGTAGACTCGTCACAGCCTTGGCCAGCGATGCCCAGCGGGGTCAGGTCTGCTGTTGTTTATGGGAAACTGGTGTATCAGTCAGAATGGCTAGGTTATGCCGCAGTGACAAAAATCCCCAACATCTTAATGGCTTAACACAACACGTAGAATATTCTCCCCAACACACTGTCTGCTCTGAGCCTGGGCGGCCCTCCAGGGCAGCTGGCCTCCATGTGGTGGCTCATGGCACTAAACTGACCAAAATAAGGCACACGGGCAAGGCACCTGCTGGCCCCCAGTTTGCACCCCTTGGCGGATTCTGCTCAGACCACCCCATTCGTTCCATACCGCCTGACGGTTAACGTGCTCCCGAGGCCACACGAATTTCCTCGCATCCATCCACTCGTGTCTGCGTAACAAATACTGACCAGGTCAGGCCTGCGCTAGGCCCCGATGATCGAGTGGAGAACAACGTGGACCGGCGTCCTGTCCTCGGGCTTACGGTCCAGGGAGTGGGACGATTGGTCATCGAAGAACCAGAAGTGTGGTGAACACTGCCAAGGAGGACAGGGCTGGAGATCAGTGGGCGGGCAGACGGCGCAGGGCCTGGTTCTGGAGGAGCTGTAAGTGGCCAGCACCCAACTGTCCTAAATAAAAGGCCGGGCCCACAACGAGGGAGCCCGGCGTGTGCCACCTTCCTGCAGGGAAGGACGTTGGCCTCCTTCTCCCTGTCCCTGTCCCTCTCGGTTTTCCTGCCCTTTCCATCAGTTTTCTTTAGGTGATCAGATAGGGCCGACCTCAGATTTGCAGCGAAAAAGAGGCCATTCCGCAAAGCGATGTCTGGAGAGTTGGTACTTAGAGAGTAAAGCCGGGCAGAGAACAGACGGCGATGAATCGTCTACACAGCCAGCTCTTCTCTGAGGGCAAGGTCTATCTAATCAGGCCCAGGAATGACTGATGGATGGGACTTGTCACGGGACCTGGCCCCAGAGACACTCCACCACCAGGCTCACATTGGCCACAGACCTCGTGCACACCTCCCTCCTCTCCCCCTCCTCCCTGCTCCGCCCCACTCCTCCCCTCCCCCTCTTCTCTCCCCTCCCCTCCCCCTTCTCCCTTTCACTCTCTCTGTCTCTCTCAACACTCCACCCACACCAGCACACCAGGTCACAATTCCAATTCCAGACGATAAATTGTCACACTACGGGGCATGGCCTGGCTTCCTGAGTGGCTGTCATGACACATTGTATCCTCTGAGGATGGCCACATAATGTCTCCCTTCTACAGTGTGACCTTGACATTCCTCCTGTGGGGGGTGGAACATTGTGTCTTATAACCAGATGCAGGACACTGATACTGTGTGACTTGCAATGCACGGTCAGAAAAGGAGACTCAGCATCACCCTGTGTGCCAGGACGCTCACGCTCACATGTGGACCCCTGAGCCTCCAGGTGAGAAGCTGCACCGCCTGAGGCCACCATGCTCTAAAGAAGCCCCGGCCACTGGCAGAGTAGATGTCCCAGCCCACGGACAGCCCCAACGAGGTCCCCACCTCAGCCAGCTTCTCAGAGCTGTGTGAAAAAGGCTCACGGGCTCTGTGACTGCCCAGGTCACATGGGGTGGCCGGGCTGCCCTTGCTGGTGGGGACTGATTGAATGACCACAGAAGGGAGCGGGCTGGACTGTGGAGCCAGCCAGCCTGGCCTGCCACCCACTTAATGTGTGATGTTTGCAAAGCCACTTCCCCTCTCTGAGCCTCAGTTTACCTGTCTGTAAAGGGAGGCTGAACGTATCTCCTTTCCCGGGATCCAGTGAGGGTGTGTGTTCTTATGTTGGCTCTGCAGGTGGTGGCTGAGAGGCTCACCTTTCTGAACACTAGCAGGTATTGGGCGGCCGAGGGGCGTCTCACGCCCTCCACAGATGAGGGCTGGGTACCGAGGAAGGACGGGTACTCAGAAAAGGTTGACTTCCCTTCTGGCACTGCATGGGCCGTGGTCAGCCGGGCCCTCAAGCCACCACCCCAGAGCTTCCCGACCAGGACGAGCCTGAAGCCAAGCTTATCGCTTTCCTGGGCCTGCTGTAACAAACAGTCACGAACTGGGTGGCTTTAGACAGTGGAAACTTACTCTCACAGCTCAGGAGGCCAGAAGTTCAAAATCAAGGTGTTGGCAGGGGCGGTTCCTTCCTGGGGACCCTGGTGGAGAATCTGACCACGCCTTTCCCCCAGCTTCTGGTGGTGGAGGCAACCCTTGGGGCTCCTTGACTTGAAGCTGCATCACCCCAGCCCCTGCCTCCATCACCACGTGGCTGTCTTCCCGGTGACTGTCATCACACAGCAGCCACCTCTCCGTATGAAGCAGTCTGTGTCTCTCATTCTGCCCTTGTGATAGGACCCCCATCATGTTGAATCAAGGCCCACCCTACTCCGTTGCTGGTCGCATCTACGATGACTCCATTTCCAAGTCAGGCCACATTCTGAGGTTCCAGGGATCAGGACTATAATATCCTAGGGGCACATGATTCACCCTGCAACACCCACCTTGTGCCCTGTCCCAGAGCCAGTTCACACTCCAGAGCCCTTCTGTCTGCCCCGGGGCCCCCCACCCCCGCATGGCCTTTACTGGCCTGTCTGGGTGTGGAGGGGGGCCGCAGCATAGCTGTGTCACAGGGCATACTGCTGTCGCTGCCTCTCAGTTTCAAGGCCGGTGGCTGGAGCCTCGGGGCTCCGAGGGGGGTCGTACTATGATGTGGAAAACGGAGGAGGCTCAGACAGGGAAGCGACTTGTCCGAGGTCATGTGGCTGAGTGGTGATGAAGAGAGACTTGAACTCAGACCCTTCTGGCCCTCTTGTTCTCACTCAGCGGTCCCCACCACCCCTGTCACAACTGTCTCCTACGAGTTTGTCGCCCCGACAAGCCTACGAGGCTGTCAGTCAGCCCAGGCCGCCGTCGCAAAGACAGGACGGCTCAAACGACAGAAATTCCTCTCACAGCTCTGAAGATGGGAAGTCCGAGGTCCGGGCGCCGGCAGATTCCGTGGCCGTGAGGGCCCACTCCCTGGTTTGCGGATGTCAGGTTCTTTGCCATGTCCTCACGTGACAGAAGGCGGGAGCAAGCTCCCCGGGGTCTCCACTATGAGGACACTAATCCCACTCATGAGGGCTCTCACCACGTGACTTAATCCGCTCCTAAAGGCTTGCCCCCTGACACCACCACGCTGGGGGGTAGGATCTCAACATAGGAATTTGGGGGACACAGACCTGGTGGCATGCCGGGCCTGGGGAAGGGAGAGAGCCAGGCAAGGCCTCCGTCCCAGGTGACACCCCTGGGCTGCCACCCTGAGCCAGGGCCTGCTCAGGCTGCTGTCACAGACTCGGCGGCTTCAACGACAGACATCTACTTTCTCACCGTTCTGGGTCAGGCGCTGTTTCTCCTGCGGCCTCCTCAGCATGGAGACGGCATCTTTTCCCTGCGTCTTCACACAGTCCGCCCCTGTGCGTGTCCGTGTCCCCATCTCCTCTGACAAGGCCCGTCTCCAACTTCAGTCACGTTCCGAGGTCCTGGGGGTGAGGACTCCGATGTGCATTTTGGGGACACAACTCAGCCCATCACACCCCCTGAGCCAAGGGGCGAGTGGGCACTAGAAGGTGGCTACAGAGAGCAGACGAGCGAGGGGTCTCTGGGTCGAGGCTCTCTGGCCGAGCAAAGGTCCGGGGGCCTGGCCGAGCGGACCCTGCTCATTATGTCAGTGGCCCAGGCCAAGGAGCCAGGTGGCCAAGGACTCCCAAGGCGGAATGACCAAGCGGGCCAGGCAGGGAAAACGTCACATGCTGCCAGGTGGAGCTCTTCAGAAACTCACAGTCGGGAGCCAGGTCGGTGGCCACCCAGGGGCCATGCGGCAGAGACATGGGGTACCTCAGCTCCTTGCTTGGGTAGCGTCCCCCCCAAATTCATGTCTCAGAATGTGACTTTTTGTTTTCTGAAATAGGGTCTTTGTGGATGTCATTTAGGCCATTACAATTAAGATGTAGTTAAAATGAGGTTGTACTGGGTTTTCAAGGTGGGCCCTAATCCACCCTAATCCAGTGACTGTTATCCTCATGAGAACAGGGAAATTTCCACAGCAACACGGACACGGAGGAAGGCAGTCACGTGATGACAGAGGCAGAGATTGGAGTGACGTATCCACAAGCCAAGGAATGCCGGCTGCCCCTAGAAACTGGGAAGGGCTGGGAGTAGACTCTCCCCGGGAGCCGTCGGGGAAGCCTGGCCTGCCGACACCTCCATTTCGGACTTCTGGCCTCTGGAATTGTGAGAGGATAAATTTCCCGTGTCTTAAGCCAGCTATTGTGTGTGGTCATTCATTAGGGCCTCCCCAGGAGGAAGTGGACCAGCCACCTGTCCAGGAGGTAGGCAGAGGCACAGCCAACCAAGGAAGGGTGGCCGGTACAGATGGCCATTAACTCATTGGAGGGTGTTCTTCTTGGTCACTGGCAGTTTTAAAACATGCCCCCTCATTCTTTACACACCGCCGTCAAGTGGCATCTGAGTCCCCCTCCCTTGGAACCAAGGCAGCCTGTGACTGCTTTGCCAAAAGAATAGGAAGTTTGCATAAGACGTCCGGCCGAGGCTGGGTCACGGAAGGCCACACAGCTTCCACTCGGCTCTCAGCTCGCTCATGTGGGACAGGCCAGTCCTCTGCGAGAAATCCAAGTAGCCTGGGGCCACCACGCTGCAAGGAAGCCCTGGCCACATGGAGCGACCACAAGGCGGCGTCCCGGTTGACGGCCCCCAACGAGCTCCCCGCAGACAGCAGCGTCTCCTGTGGGCCCATGAGCCCTCCTGGGGCCAGGCCTGCCAAGCTCTCAGATGCTGCCAGAGACAGCTGACTGTAGATGGTCCCTCGGCCCGGTGTGGGATGATGCTTAAAACGGGGTGGAGGGCCGCCAGGCCAGGCCAGTGCCTTCCACCTGCGGCCCCCAGCTGGGAGAACCCACAGGACTCGTGCCAGCCCAGCCGGCATCCTGAAAACAAAGCCAGCTCCAGGCCGACGGCCTCTGGGTGGGTCCCTCGTGGGCCACAGTGGCTGCTGCTCCTGGGGGAGACAGCCCCGGGCAGAGCGTCAGTGGGAGCCAGCGGGTATGTGAGCAAGTCGCCCACCTCTGGGCTCTCTCCATGCCCACGCCAACTGCTGCCACAGCACAGACCTGCCCGGCCCACAGCTGCTCAGACGCAGGGCGGAGGGGCCAACACAGGCTGGCCAGGGCCCCAGTTTGAAATAGCAGCCACCAAGCCTTTATTTTGTCTGCAACGCAGCCCTGCCCACCTGGCTCCCTCGGGCTGCCTTGATCCAGTGTTTAAACGCCTGTGCCGAGAACCTGAGCCTTCCCGAAGCCCAGCAGAGACCCAGGTGCACGGACGTGCCTGTGTGCACACCCCACCTGCCCCTCAGGAAGCCACTGCCGGTCACCCCAGGCTCCAGAGCAGCCCCGCCCCCACTCGGGCCCCTCCGCCCAGCCCAACCTCCACATCTGCGTTTGCTGTCACCAAGTCCCACACACTCGGTGGCTTAGAACAGCAGCCATTTACTCTCTCACAGTTTGGAGACCAGAAGTCTGAAATTGAGGTGACAGCAGGGCCATGCTCTCTCAGCCAACTACGGGGAACAGAACACTCGACTAGCAATGGCTTGAGCTGAAAAGGCACCGACGTTCTCACATAATAAGAAGCCTAAGTCGGGGGGACTGAGGTAGGTTAACTCAGCAGCTTATTCACCTCAGACTTCAATGCTGTTCTCTGGGCCGCTGCCTCACAAACATAAAATTGCTGCTGAAGCGCCAGACATTCCATCCCATATCCCCTCGTCCTCACCATTACAGTATACGTTGGCCCGGTCGAACTTCCACCTGCCAGCATCAGCACTTCTTGTTCTGAGGGCTTTCTCAGCACCCAGAGCCTGAATGTCACCATCAAGCTGCGTGGAGATTAACGCCCGCCAGGGGCAGCCCACAGTGGTAACAGGAAGGAGTTGGTGGATCATTTTTCCAGCTCTTAGGTAGCAGAACTTGGGAGGCGTGAGCTCTTCGATGTCTCCCTCGGGCCCCAGAGGGCTGGAGCTCTAGCCACCCGCCCTCGGTGGTCACCTGGTCACCACACCTTTATGGGCTCTCTCCCCTTCCTGCCTCATTTCCCACTCCCCCTCAGGGGTTTCCTCGCTGCTCCTCTGATCCCTGTCAGGGCCTGCCCTGGGGACCCAAGCTAAGACCAAGATGCCTAAGACAGGGCGGGGCGGGGGCCTACATGCACGGCAGCCACAGGTGGACTTCTTGATTGTCCCCTCAGGGATGGCTCAACTCCTGACCTGAATTGTCCCGTGGCTGCCTTTGGGCCATTCGACTGGCCACAGTCTGCAAGTGGTGCCTGCAAATCCTAGTGGGGGCTGCGGGAAGAACACTGGGCCTGAGCCTGGGCCTGGTCCTGGCCCGAGCCAGCTCTGCCCCGGCTCCCCTGGGACTTGCTTTCTATTCCTACAAAATGAGCTGAAGATACCGCCCCCTAGGGGCGATGTCCCGTGGGGACGTGCAAGGAACGTGGCTGCAGCGCGGTGCTTGGCGGGGGGTGGGGGGGGGGTGGCATGGCCGCACCTTCTCTCTGAGAGCTTATGGGGACCTGGGGGGCGGTGACAGTTTAAGAAGGTGGCACGGGCCAGGAAGGAAACACGCACAGTGGACACCTCTAGCACACAGGCTCCAGCAGGCCCTGTGCCCTGTGACGCTCATCAGATACCAGCCCCCAGGCACACACACGTGCACACACGTGTACACACACACGCACACACACCACCCCCCGCATGGCTGGCCAGCTCTAGGAGCAGGGACCAAGGCTCCTGGGGAGGGAGCGCCTTGTCCACCAGGGCCCGTGTGGCCTCACCCCCACACCCGCCCTGCCCCTGCAACCCAGAGGAGCAGAGACCAGACGAACCAGGTCCAGAATTCTGCAGCTTAAAGACCAGCCCCCCAGATCTGAAAGCAGAGGATTCCAAGGGCCTCCCTCAGCCTGGGACAGCGGCCTCCTGCGGGGGGCGGGGGGCAGTGAGCAGAGTGGGCGCCATGCCACAGTAAGGGGGGGTCCCAGAGGGGCTGACGACAGGGGGGGTTGGGGGGCTGCCTCACTGCCGGGGGCGGCACCAGCGTCTCCTCCTCCTCCCTCTAAAAGCGCCTCCCAGCTGCCCCCTCATGCCTGGAATTCCTCCTCAGCTCCGCCCTGGGGCTGGTAGCTCTGGGGGGAAGAGCCCTGTGGGGCCACACAGGTCTCACCTGACAAGAGGAGACTAAAGGGGTCCCCGGAGGCAGTCTCTCGCTGGGCGGGGCGTGGTCTGCGGTCCCGGGTGCAGGTTGTGTCTACGGGGTCCTGACCACGTCCTGTGCCGCCCCCCACCCAGGATGGGGCAGAGCTTCCCGGGGTGGCCCCATCCTCTGCCCCCGCCAGCTATGTGGCTCCGCCCCACGCTGGCCCCCAGGACCCCCAGGAGGGCAGACTAACCCCGCCCGGCCTGCCCAGGGGGTGGAGATGGGGAGCTGGGTTTCGCTCCCACAGGAATTGGCTGCCTGGAAAGGGCTCCGTGGGGAGTTTAATTTGGTTCTTTTCCTCCTGGAACAAGGTCGTCCCTGGAGACCTAATCCCTTCTGGGGATTTAAAAGCGTCCTGCTTGCCAAGGAAGAGGCCAGCTTCTGCCTGAGGCGATGCCAGCTTTTCATTTCATCACGAGCACTTTTAGCCTTGGGCAGGAGGCTCCCAAAGGCCCCGGGTGTCTCCCATGGTGCCCATGGGAACGATGGACGTGTGCCGCCCGGTGCCTGGGGCCCCCGGCCCCCCCCTTCCAGGCCTCCACATCCCCACCGGCAGCCCGTTCTACAGGCGGGGCATGGGGTGCCTTCGACTCGGGCAGGTCGGCTGCCAGGGCTGCGGTGGGGGCAGGAGCCCACCACTAATCATATAAAACTCAAGATCCAAGACCCCACTCAACACCCGTGCGGCTGACCAGTCCGGCTGGCCCAAGGCTGGCCGCTTTTATCAATAAACATCTCGTGTCCTGGCGAACTCTTGGCCCCCACCCGTCGGTTACCCTGCCACTCACAACCAGCTGGTGTAGTGGGTTGAGTGGTGTCCCCCAAAAAGATACATCCAGCTCAGGATGTGCCCTAATTTGGAAACGGGGTCTTTGCAGATGTC
>CM053515.1:1617183-1634217 GCA_028627145.1 Eidolon dupreanum
CTTCCCTTCCCTTCCCTTCCCTTCCCTTCCCTTCCCTTCCCTTCCCTTCCCTTCCCTTCCCTTCCCTTCCCTTCCCTTCCCTTCCCTTCCCTTCCCTTCCCTTCCCTTCCCTTCCCTTCCCTTCCTTCCCTTCTCTCTCTCTCTCTTCTTTCTTTCTTTCTTTCTTTTTTTTTTCATGGCATTATCTGTCCTTTCTGATTTTCGTCTAATGAACTTAGGGTGATGGACTCTGCAAGTGGGGTTCTGCCCTCTGGGAGTTCTGAGCTCATGAATATAGGGGGGCGTGGAGAGGGAAGGCAGCACATTCCCCAGAGCCTGACAGGCAGGAGGGGGTGCCCCGAGTCTGGCCCTTCTCAGGGTCCACTCCTAGCCTTCCCACCGGCCCCTCTCCCCACTTGGGCCTGGCCGGGCGGGGGAGAGCAGGGGTCCCCCTGGGGTGCTCTGGGAATGAATCACAGGATCCCATCTCCCTGGCAATTTCTAAACACAAACCACCTTTCCACAGCACCGGCCTGCACTGCCTGCCCCTTCAAGACAGTCCCCGGGGCTGATGGCCAGATATGGACCCTCCACTTGGCTGAAGAGGAAGTAGCTCCGGCTTGCCTGGCACCCCTTCCTGGGGGGGCTTTCTGGACCACCCCGTCCTATGCAGCTACCCCACCCACCAGCACCCAAAGCCCAGCTCACTGGCTCCCTGCAACCACCACATTCACCCCTCATTCATCTCAGTCACCCATGTCATCTCAGCCCCCTGATGTGACAGTCATGGTTGGTGTCCCACCCAGAAGCCCTGGCCCACAACTGCACCATTCCCTGCTTCTGTGAGTCTTGGTGCCTAACGCCTCACAGCTGCCCCTTCTCCAAAAACTGCCCCTGGCTGAGGCAGCTGGCTTTCTGCAGACGTTACACAGCCCTGCCCTCCACCTGTGGCCGAAGTCATGAGGGGAACCACGTCCCCCAAAAGGACGTGTGGAGTCCTGACCCTCAGCGCCTACGGATGTGGCCTTATTTGTGAAGAGGGTCATTGCAGAGGGATCAACTCGAGACACGGTCACTAGGGTGAACCCTAACCCACGACGACTGTGTCCTCATGAGGAGGAGGAGGAGGCCAAGTGACCGGGAGGTAGAGATGGCAGTGATGTAGCTACAAGCCGTGGAGCGCCAGGGGTGGCCGGCCCCCGCCAGACGCTGGGAGAGGCGGGAAGGGTTCTCCCACACACCTTTCAGAGGGAGCTGCTGTCACCTCGACTCGGACTTCTAGTTCCAGAACTGCGAGACACGTTCCTGTTGCGTTCAGCCACCACGTTTGTGGCACTTAGTTACAGCGGCCATTGAAAACTCAACAGCCAATAGTGGATTAATGCGGGTTTTCAAAAGGCTGGCCCCAGCCTCAAGGCAGCAACGACTCTGGGCACAGTCCACACCACAGAGCTCCCGGCAGGGGACAGGCAACTCTGGGGGAAGTCACACTCTATGAGCGTCCCCTGACCTGTCCTGCTTCCCTCACGGAGCCCGCCCGCAGCGAAGGCCTTGCACAAAATCCCTTCCTCAGGCTCTGCCCCAGACAGATGTCAGCGCTACGTGGCTACTTGCAGGCTGTGCTGGCCACGGGGCGGCCAGGGCTCTGGCACGGACCCCGCCCCACCGTGGCCAGAGAGGCCCTGGGAGGAAACCCCGGCCTGGAGGGCACACCGGGGCAGCGGTGGGGGCAGGCGTGCTCCAGACAGGTGACAGCTGGAAGCGTGAGACCCCAGGCCATGTGCCCTCCCGTCGAGCTGGGGTGGGGGCCGTCTCCTGCCTCCAAGGCCTTGCCGGAGACCTAGAAGTTGAACCGGCGAAGCACAAGCCCGGCCTCCTTGCCCCACAGGGGCCGCCAGGTGGGCACACGCACCTGTACAGGTGCAGTGCAGCCCCAACCCACCTGTACAGGTGCAGTGCAGCCCCAACCCACCTGTACAGGTGCAGTGCAGCCCCAACCCACCTGTACAGGTGCGGGGCGGCCCCAACCCACCTGTACAGGTGCAGGGTGGCCCCAGCCCACCCAACCCCGGCTCCCTCCGTAGCCTCTTTAATTGGTTTCTGTAGATTTTGTTCAGGCAAAGAGCTGCCTCAGCACCCCCGCATTGGCAGTACTCGGGGTGGGGGGCACACCATGGTCTCGGACTCGCCCCCTGACCACTCCCTTCTCCACTCACCGGAGGCCAGCCCGCCTTGGTTTCCCCATCTGTCAGTCTCATGGCCTTGGCCCTGTGGCCCTGCTGGGGGAGACGGGGGCACCTCCCACAGAGCCCCTGGGCCAGGACCCCACCCTGTGGGGAGGCTCAGAGCAGACACGGCGGGGGCTCCTGCCTCCCAAGGCCTCAGCGACCATTCTGAGCGGTGGGATTAGCGGCTCGTGGAACCGTGAGGCGAGGTGCAGACGGTGCGGGCCGTGGGTGTGCGTGTGCAGGGCCGCATGCGCCCTGCGTGCGCCCTGCCGCCTGGGGCAAAGCCTGACCTGCAGGTGCTTCCGGCCGGGGGGCCAACGAGGGCAGCACCTCTCCCTGCGCCCTCGCTGCCCCCGTGGCGCAATCCTGCACATGGGGAAACTGAGGCTCGGAGCGAGTGCTGCCCGCCCCGGATCCTCAGGGTGAAGGCCGCTGCTCGCCGGCCTGCCTGCCGGGGAGAGAAGCTCCTCCAGGATCTGCCCGCCGTCCCACCCTGGGGTCCTGCTGTCCCCGCTGTGCACCCCACGGCGATGGAGGGCCAGCCGCCCCAGGCTCTGAGGGCTCCTCTGGGCCTGGAGGGGTTCAGGGGGTCCCTCCTGGCGCTGCAGAAGGAGGGCCCAGAAGAGGGGCCGTGGGTGCCCCCCACCCAGCCACACCTGCTCTTCCTGGTTCTGCAGACTCTGCTGACACCTGCTGGCCATGCATCCCATCACCATAGCAACCTGGGTGGACCTCACAGACCCCCAGCAGCGGCAGGTGGGGTGGGGTCACCAGGGCGGATGGTGGGGGTGTGGGCGCACAGGGCTGAGGCCCCCCAGAGGGGCTGTGCCTCCTCTGGGAACAGCTCCCCTTACTCTCCTGAGGCGCTGTGCCCCTGCCTGCCCTCACCTGTCTGTCCTCGCTCCACGCCCAGCCCTGTGGCCCTTCGAGCCACCTCCAGCTCCTGCCCTCTCCTGCCTGACGCCCCCAGAGCTCAGGGCGTCTGCACCTAGCACCCCAGTTCCCACTCCAGGGTCCTGGTTGGAAGTCCCTACCGAATTGTCGTCTCTACCCCCAGCCTCCAGGGATCCCAACATCAGGCACAGTGACCCCTCGACTTGGATGCCCAGACGTGGGGAGCCTCCCGCCCACCCCAGGTCTTCTGGGCCCCCCTTGTTCATACCCCTGGCCTGTGCCCACTTCACTCCACCTCCTCTTCTGTGCCCTCACCTGGGCAGCTGACACCGCGCAGTACTCTGCGTGTGCCCTGTGAGGCAAGGCCTAGGTCCTTCCTCAGGTGGCCGCACGGCCTGCTGTCCCCTCCCGGGGGCTCTGAGCTGTCCCCTCCCCGGAACGCTTTCCCCAGCTTCCTCTGTCCTCCCAGAACATCCCACCAGCTGTGACTCCGCAGCCCTGTCACCACCTGGGGACTGTCCCTCCCCTTGCCAAGCTGCCCCCACGGCTCTGCCAGATGCTGGGGTCCCCATCGTGTCCGGGCTGAGTGGTGGGAGGCCCTCGCTGCCCTGGAGCCCTCTCGGCCCTTCCCTGCTGAGGTGTGGCCACCCCAGGGCCACTCACCTGCTCCCTTCCCTCCCCCTGCTCCAGGGGCCTCCCTGGGACTGGTGGCCACATCTCGTGGGATGACAGGGAAACTGCAGCCAGCGTGGCACAGCCTGACCCCACGTGCCTGGAGGTCCTGAGGGGAGGCGCTGAGCACGGAGGGATCCTGCCCTTAAGCACACACGGACTTGCAGGCTGACATCAGAGCAGCTCAGGGCACTACACTCGAGTATCAGAAAAGGACTCAGGAGCTTCCATGTGCTCCTCAGAATCCAGTCCATCCCACCCCCATCCTGTAGCAGCCCCATGTTTGGGGTGAGCCCTGACTGGTCTGGGCAACTCAAGCTGTGCTCATTCTCCAGTCACGGTGATTGCTTCCGGGGTGGGCACAAGCAAGGAATCCCACAGCCCAGCCGGCTGCCCGCTACCCCAGACAGTCCTTGGAGACATGGCTGAGCTGCTGGATCAATCCTGACCTGAAGCCGACCCATCCACTTCTTCATTACAATGATCCCCTGTATTGTTAAGCCGTTTTGAGCTAGGTTGTCTATTGTTCGCTCCCCAACGCACCCTGATACAGGAGGTGGGATTGAGTCCCCCTCCAAGACTCCGTGTGGCAATGGGCCCCCCTCAGGAGCCAGAGAGAACAGTTTCCAGGTGGCAATAAAGCCAGGACTGCCTCAGGCATCGGGAGGATCAGGCTGCATTTTAAAAATTAACAGAAGGCCTGGGAAATGTAGCTCTTGGATAGCAAAGCCCTGAAATGCCTCAGGTGGCTGGCCTGGGGCTGGGGGCAGGCCCCACGGTCACCAGATCCCCAGGCCACGCCTGGCGGAGCGCCACCCCCACCACTGGGCCCGGCTGGCCCGCGCCCACAGCCCGCCGTCCAATTCTCTCCGCGAGTGTGCCTCCAGCTTCCGCACACCCCGAGCCACACTGGAAAACTGCCCACAAGTTAAAAGAGATTTCTTTCCAGCAGACATCGCTCTGGCGGATCCGAGCCTTATCTTCCCCTTCCAGAACGAGTGTTGTTCATTTCACTTCCTAAAATAAAATGAAAAAAAAAAAAACCCAAACCACAAACTGAAAACCAGGTGGGGTTGTTTCAGGATTTGGCTGGAGCTTGTCTGGGAGCTGATAAGCAGCAGCCAGTTGCCCAGCAACACAGCAGAGCCCGCAGGGAGACGTGCCCAGCGTTTCTGGGGCGTCCCCACTGCCCCCCAAGAGGACGGCTGGGCACGAGCAGGCCCGGCGCTCTCCAACGCCTTTCTCATGGTAGGGAGGTTTCACCCCTAAGTATCTGGGGGCCAAGAGTGACAGGGAGAGGAGGAGAGCCGGCCTGTGGAGAAATAGTGAAACATCTTCACCGAGCAGAAATGCCGACGCTGACCGCTCCCGGGGTGGCAGCAGGCCCTTTGAAAGCGTCAGTGAGGAACTGCGTGTCTGGCTTGGGGACCCAAACGGGGGGCCAGGATTTCACTGGGGGCCGCTGATGGGCATACTGGAGACAGGTCCGCCGAGAAGGGCCATCGGGCACTAATTGGCACAAGGGCATACAAGTTGCTTGATCAAATTGATCGAAAAAAAGTCAGGAGCCAAAAACCATTTAGTTTCACCACCACCGACCACACCAAACCTTCACTGGGTGTCGCGTGGTGGCCCCTACCCCGGCCCCCGTCAGCAAATGTGTTTGTGACGGGGTTTGAAGTCGGGGCGGCAGGGCCTGACCTAATCTGACGGCAGAGGCTGCCGGCCGCTTGCCACCCACCGGCCCTGCCTCTGCTGTCGGGTCCGCCGTCCGCACCCTCCCGCTCCCCCTGCAAAGCCTTTCTCGGCTCCCTTTCCCCCCCACCGCCATATTTCCTTTCTTCTTGAGGAGCAGTGCTATTCTGAGATAATAGTGCTTCTGGGAAACTGGGCTGAGAAGTCTCGTTTGTTCAAAGACAATATTTTTCTTCCACACACAAGTGCTGTGTTTACGCCGTAAATCGCCCCCTTCTGCTTTCGTTCACCACCCACCTCTCCTCTGGCATCTGTCCCCACCTCCCGAGCTGGGCCCAGGCAGGGGGCGGGGCCAGGCTGGGGGCCCCTGGGTGCACTGACCAGAGAGGTGTCTCAGTGGAGGATCTGTGGGGTGGACACGCGGGTCCCCCAGCCGGCCTGGCCTGGGCCTCGGTTTCCCCATCTCTAATGGGCCCACAGCACAGCTTTACCAGCTCAGACCCCTCGAGATTACTCAGCACCCACTGCACACCAGGCCTGGGGAGTCACAGAACAAGCAGCTAAGGCTGCAAGCAGGGTAGGGGGCTGAGAGGGGTCAGGGCCCTGGAGAGCCTGCTGCCTGCCTGGCGCCATGCCCGGCCCTGAGCCAGCCCTGTCCTCACAGCGGGTCGGCCACGGGGTCTGCTACTCACTGGAGGCCTGGACTTTGTCCGGAGTGACCACCACGTCAAGACAGGTGCGTGTAAGAGCAACCACGGTCCTGCATCTGGGGTTTGGTGTCATTGTTCCTGGTTGGTTGGTTTTAACACTTAGAATTTTAAACACAGTTTAGAAGTCCCTAGCATCATTTTTTTTTTCCAGAATCACGAGTGTTCCTGACGAGCCACATTGGATTGAAGAGTCTCTCCCTTCGCTCCTCCCTTAATTGAATCCACGTCCCCAAATATTCAGGGGCCAGCCCCACCCCGCGCCCAGCCAGCAGCTTCCCTGGGGGCTCAGACCCTCAGGAGGGAACAGATGAGCCAACAGGGCCTGTCCGCGACCCGGGGGTGTACCTGCTCCTCCTGGGTGTGGACACAGCTGTCCGCACTGACACCTCAAGTTCTAAATACCTCTGGACCTCGAAATTTTATTTCTAAAATTTCTGTTCTGAAGGAAAAATGATGCATAAAAATTAATTTTATAAGCATGCTCATTGCAGCTCTGTTTACAAAAGAAAAAAGCTAGAAATCACCTAAGTGTCCAGTTGCTGGGGATTGGCTAGCTAAGCCGGGTGAAACACCGAAGCTTCACGAATCGTGCTGTGGGTGATGATACGAGGCCGAAACGCGTGAGCCACACAGACCAACATAAAGAGCACTGGGCAAAGTTATCTGCAGCGCGTAATCCCATTCTAATTTTTTTCAACATATACTTACAGCTAGAAAGATATATATATTCAGGAATATTAATATTGGGATTCAATTATTTTCCTTTCTGTTTATAGTCACTATGTTTTGCAAATGAGCATTATTTTATTAGGAAAAAAAAAGACTGATTAAAAAGCTGAATTCAGTCTACAGCCATGCCACCCTGAACGAGCCCGATCCCGTCTGATCTCAGCAGCTAAGCAGGGTCGGGCCTGGTTAGTACTTGGAGGGGAGACCACCTAGGAAGACCAGCTGCTATAGGTGTAAAAAATAAGAAATAAGGGATTGTAAGCTGACAAGGTCCTTGTAATCTGTGAGGTCAACCGAGGGTTGCCTTGCCTAAAAAAAGAAAAAAGAAAAGCCGAATACAGGAGGATAATGGCAATTAGCAGTGAAAGTTTGAATAAGGTACAGAAGTAATGCAAGAAAATAAGTGACTCGCTCGCTTGGAAGGGCGAGGACCGGCGGAGACAGAGCCCCTGGAGGAGAGCGCCGAAGTCCTCCGAGTTTTGCGGGACATGGGGAAGACCACTGAGATACAGGAGAAGGACAACCCCACCAGAGGGAAGAGCGTTTCCAACCGACAGGACGTAACTGGTAGCCATGTGTGTCCCAGAGCCTGACTCTCCAGACGGCCGAGGCCCCCAGGAGGGTCCGGGACCCTGGCCTCGCTCTGAGGGCGGGGCGGCCCGTGTGGAGCTCACAGAATCTGTGCCATCCACGCTCGCCAGGTCCACTGGGAGCAAGATGGGCAAGCGGCGTCGGGAAGCATGTGCTACTCATGCAAAAATAAAGGCCCTCGTCACCCGCATCTAGAGAGCGCCTATAAATCAAGAGGAAAAAAAAAATAACAGAGGAAGGAAAATCCCCTTTAAAATATAGGAAAAGATATTCAACTTTGTTCAGAAAAGAAACGCTTGGTAAATTACACCGAGACACTTATTTTTCACCCACGGAACTGGCAAAATGCAGAAGTTAGAGGACACCCTCTGCTGGCAAGAGCGGGAAGCAGACAGTCGTACACGTTGCCAGGGGGACTGCAAACTGGTCCCACGGATCCCTGCGGGAGACAGTTTGGGTGGTATCTACCGAAATTACAAACGCATATACCCCTTGACCCAGCAATTTTACTTCTAGAATTTATTTGATAGACACTTGCACATGTGTAAAACGACAGATATTTCAATGATTAATTTGCAGCATTGTATGTGATCACGCAAGACCGGAAACCTTCTAAACGTCCCCCAACAGGGGACGGGTTAAAGAGGTTGTCATACACCCATCCAGGGGAATAGTACGCAGCCGTCAACACAGACTGAAGAGGAGAGGGGGCAGAAGCAGCCAAGTAAGGACCTGTGAAACTTCACCCTTCCAAAAAAGCAACAACAACAACAACCTGGCGAAAACGATCAGAATCAACTCTTTCAGAACTCTGGAAATTAACTGGAAGCTTGCAGCAGCCTGGGTACTATTTACTCAAGAAAAATGACTGAATCTTGGGAGGAACCGCAGTGGACGGGGTGGGTGAGGGTCAGGAGCAGGAAAGGGACATTCTCACTAGGAAGATTCCGGCGCTTTTCCATCACTGCGTCACGCAACAATGTGTTCCTGTTTCGAAAATTACCTTTAAAACAAAATCAGCAAAAAAAAAAAAAAAAAAAAAAAAAAAGAACAATGTTGAAAAAGGAAGGACTGAACCCAAGTCTGATCAAACCCCTGGATCCAGTCCAGCTCCCAGTTTGCGGGAAATACAGACGTGCTGACCGGAGGCGCTAAGGGACGCCACCGGCCAAATCCAGACCGTGGGAGGTTCTCCGGGCCAGCCAGCCCGGGATCTCCAAAACAGAAATCGTCCAGGAAAGAAAGCCACAGACAGGAACCTGTGGACAAGACTCAGAAGGCACAGCACACTAAGACGCGCAGCGCCGAGCCGTGGCACGGGAGGTGGTGGCGGGCAGGCGGCAGGTGGCAGGGGCGCTGGCTCCGGCAGGGGGCTGGCCGCTCCGGAAGGGGGCGAGGGAGGTGCTCACCGCCGGATCTACGGGCGGGTGGCAAACGCTGCTCCTTTGTACTCCGTAACTTGTCAAACTGTTTGTTTCATGTGATTTTCTAGAATGGTGTTTAATTTTTTGAAAAATAGAAAAGGTTAAAAGAAATGCAAGCTCTGCACGTCCTCCCCACCAGGCCGGGGAGGGCTGCTTCGTGACTTGGAGCTGCACTGTGTCCACCGGCATGGGGCCTGGGGCGGGTGGCCGGCGGGCCGGCTGTGGTTGTTGGGGGGAGGGAAGCTGAGCCTCTGGGTTTTGGGGAACCTCTTACAGAGCTCATGGCTTCTCTCTGGCTCCCGCTCCCCATGCCCAGGGAGGGGCACCTGGATCCACCCGAAGTCTGGCTGGGCTCCCCTCATCCCAACGTAATTTAAGGAGGGTCATCTCCACCCCCAGTGTGGCTCTGAACTGCCCAAACTTTGCCGCTGGCCCCGAGGAGCCTGTGACCAGCCTCGCGCTGGGGGCCCACTTCCGCCAAGACCGCTCCCCTAATGGCCGGTGTACACTTGCAGTGGGTCCAGATTTGGCTCTGCACAAACTTATCCTGATAGGACTTTTTTCTTAACCCAGATGGGTGATCATATCTCATATAGGATCCTGCAACTTGCCTTCGGAACCAAGTCATCGTGGACCCTCATGCTTTACTAGCTATGGACGTGGTCTCTTTCTGTTCCCAGCTCCAGACCATCTTGTGTTTTCAATGGAGTTATTTTTATTCATTTTATTTTTATATGTGTGTGTTGTTTCGTTTACATCTCAGAATCGGTTCATCCATGCCTATTGTAGAAAATCTGGAAAAAGACAGAAGAGAGAAAAAAAGTCACCAGAAAACCTTTCATTTGGGGAAGATGGTGGCCGCCTCCTTGTGGTCATTCTTTCAAGCCCACTTGTTCGTCTCTGTCGCCTTGCTGGGGGCTCTGAGTGCGGGAAGGGTGGGCGAGGCCTCTGAGGGTGTATTCCTTTCCTATGGCTAGCATTGTGTCAATCACCACAATTCAGTGGCTTAAAACAACAAGAGTTAATTTTCTTACAGCCCTGGAGGTCGGAAGTCTGACACGGGTCTCTGGGCTGCCATCGAGGTGTCGTCAGGGCCGCAGGCCTCGGGAGGCCGCAGGGAGAGCCCGCCTTCTCGCCCTCTCCAGCTTCCCGAGGCGCCCACACCACGTTTCGGGCCCCCTCCTCCGGCAGCGAGGGCTGAGCCCTCCCCATGCTGCCGTCCCTGCGTCTCCCCCCCCGCCACTTTCAAGGTCCCTTTTGGTTACATCGGGTCCTCATGATAATCTCCCCATCTCGAAGTCTGCTGGGCCGCAGACTTAGGCTCCCTTTTGCCACGTACCCTAACATGGCCGAGGGATCTGGGGATCAGGGCGTGGACATCTTTAGGGGCCATAGTCTCCTTCCGTAATGGCCTGGCGTGATGCCGTCCGGATCCAGGCCCAGCCCTGCACAGCAGGTGGGTAGGAGGCAGGTGACCCGGGTCTGCCTGAGCCCACACTCCCCAGTCCTGACACAGCCACAGCCAGCAGGAGGCGTCTGCCCTCCCTGGACGCAAGCTTGGGGTCTGTGGGGAGTCACTATTGGATTGGATTTACGTCATCTGTACTTTATTCATTTCAGTTTATCTGCATTTGCTAATTTGCATGCCTTAAGAATCCTGCATGTCCTGGGCAACTAGTACATTTGAAATCAGGGTACTCAGTGACCCCCACGTTCTGAAGCCAGGAACTGAGACACGGAAGCTGCTCAGCCCACACCCCAGACACAGTGCTGCTTCCACAGCCTCCTAAAAGCTCAATTCAGCCTTAAAAAAAATTTATCCTTAGACCCAGAAATTATACTCACGAGAGTCTCTCCCAAGAAAATAAATCTAAATATAGCAAAACGCTCCAGCACCATGATATTCCAGCGGCTTTCCTTGGAAGAGTGACTAATTAGAGACAATCTAATTGTCCAGCAGCAGGGGGCCAGCGGACATGTGACAACAAAGCCACATCGTTAAAATGATGTATCTGGAGGAACACAAGCAAGATGCTTTCAACAGCGTGGGCAAAAGTAAACCAGGCCCCTAAATCGGATGATTGCAGCTACGGAAGTTTTTTAAAAGCATAAAATGAGGACGGAAACTAAAACATGAACAGAGGTTCTCTGGCTGGTGAAGGGGGTGGGTGATTTCTTCTCCCCTGAGTCCTCCTCTGAATTTTTCAGATTTCCTGGGATGAACGTAATAGAAAAGTTTACCTTTAACTGAATGGTTGTGTTAACTCACTGGTGTGTAAGATGAATTCAATTCCTTTGTATGTGTGCGTGAATGTGTGTGCGAATGTGTGTGCATGTTAGTGTGTGTGAATGTGTATGAGTGTGAATGTTCGTGTGAGAGCAAGGCATGGGGAGTGAGTGTCTGAACATTGTGTACACATTGGTCTGAGTGTGGCTGAGCATGAATATGAATGTAAGAATGTGAGGTGTGTGCAAATGTATGCATGTGAGTGAACATGTGTGTACGTGTGAGCGTGAATGTGTGAGGGTCTCTTGTGTGAATGTCAGTGTGGGTGTGCAAGCAAATATGTGACAAGGGAACGTGAGGGCGGTGTGAATACAGGAGTGTCTGCAAGAGTGTGTGTGTATGAATACCAGTGTGTGCACATGTACGTGTGAGCATGAATGTGGATTAGAATACGTGGGGGTGTCCATGTGTGTCAGTGTGGGGGGTCTGTGGGTGTGTGAATCTATGCACCTGCTTGTGACAATGTGTGAGACTGCGAATGCGTGTGACGTGAGTACGAACATGCAAGTGTGCAGGTGTGAGTGTAGACGGGAGTGTGGGGCCACGTGAGTGCACAACTGTGTGTGAGGGCGTTTGAGAATCGGTGTGCGTGTGCACGAACGCAAGGGGAAATGTGCGTGCGTGTGAACGCCGGGTGTGCGTGTTGTGTGTGAAGGCCCCTGAGGCTGACGGCGGCGTGTCTGCATGGAGAGGGGTGGCACTCGGCTCCCCAGCGCCCGGCCCTCCCTGCAGGTTTGGCTCAGAGCCCGGCTCCCGCAGCTGCTGATGGGGGGTCAGGCCCTGGCACCCCGTCTGCACCGGCTGTGCCCCTCGCACACCCGTCCATCCATCCCGACCCCCAGCAGCCCCCGGCTCATGGACCCTCCAGGTGCAACGCCCCCCACACCGGGAACAGCTATGGGAGCCTGGGCTTCCACCGAACACAAAAGCCGGCAGCCCTGTGACAACTGAGAGTCCGAGCAGAGCAGAGGAACCCACCAGGAAGGGCCAGCCTCAGCCCCTCGCCTCGGAGCCACTGTCCTGACGGAGGGGGTGCACGGCCCCCCACGGGGTAGCGAAGGCGAGGGCGGGGGGGCCATTTCTGGGAGAAAGGCCCACCTGAGAAGAGACCTGGCCCCTGCACAGGGGCATCCCCGCCTCTCCCCCAGCCCTGTCCCCTCCTGGGTGGCCTCCGCCTGGGCCTGGAACTCAGCACAGGTGGGCGCCCAGAACCTGGGAACAGCCCTGCCCCCTGCTCGCTCTGCCCTCGGCCCCGCCCTGCCTGTTAACCCAGGCCTGGAGGGGCCGGCAGATGGTGGGGCTCAGAGGCTGAGGCCTCCCTGAAGGACTTGCCTCTCCTTCCCCGAGGGTGGGTGGTCTGACCGCCTCTCCACCCACTTCCGCTGGCTGCACTGCCTGCTGCCTCGGACGCGGGGGAGGGGAGGAGAAACCCACGTCCAGCACGTGGCTCTGGCCGCAGATCTGATGGGAAAAGCGGAGGGCGACACACCTTCTGTGAGGCCGGCTATCTTCGGGCCTGGGCTCTGTGGCCAAGAGACAAACTACTAACTGAATAACTAACCCACTAAGTGACCAATCAATCAACCAACCAACAAATCAACCATCTATCCATCCAACTGACAACCAACCAACCGACTAACCATCATCCATCCATCCAACCAACCAACCAATTAACCTACTATCCACCCATTCAACCAACCAACCAACCAACCAATTGAGAAACCATCATCCATCCAATCAACTACATAACCAATTAAGCATCCATCCATCCATCCAGCCAGCCATCCAATCAACCAATCAACTAACCATCCACCTAAACAACCAACTAACTAACCAACCAACCAACCAACCAACCAACCACCCAACCAACTGACTCACCAACCATCCAACCAGCTACCCCCATAACTGGCGTGAGGCCTGGGCGGGTAGCCAGCGCCCCGGGCCTCTGCCCCTCTGCTCTGAGGGGCCAGGACCCTGCAGCGGTGTCCCCAGCAGCGGAAAGGGGAAGCATGGCGGCACGCCCTGTGCATAGCTCCTGGTGACAATCGAACCTTTCGTTCTTGCCTCCCGTCCGTCCCCAGCTTCCAAGCCAACCCTCCACGCACGGCTCCTGGCATTTCCATCTTTGCTGCAAAGAAGGGCTTTACCTGGGGTCAGTTTGATGTTTCTGAGGCTCAGCCTATCGACAGGCCAGGCTGCCTCGCACACTCAACCCGCTCCAGGCGCGAGCCCTCGGCCTTTCCGGAGAGCGTTTCGCACGGTGCTCCCAGCAAGGCCCTGGCAGAGCCGGCAGGGTGAGGCCAACAGGCCTGGGCCTCACGCGGGGCGCTCTGCCCACTGGGCCAGAAAGGCCATGACACTGCCTCCCCCACCTGTTTCCTGCAATGGGACCTCATTCCGACTCCTGGCGGGTAGGGGTCTGTGAGCCCTGCCCTTGGATGTGGCCGGTCTCTGTGACTGCCTCATGCCAGTGTGTGGTGGGGATGCTATGGAGTGTCCAAGGCTAGGGCACAGCCTTCGGGTCTTCCAGGGACCCAGGTGCCCTGTGGGCAGACCAGAGAGGACACATGCAGGTGTTCCGGTCACAGGCCCAGGTGAGGTCCCGTTGACGGCCAGCATCTATTACCAAACATCTGAATACAGTGCTTCCAGAAGATTCCAGACCCCAGCAGAGGGTCTAGACTCCCAGGAACAGAGGCAAGCCATCACTGTGCCTGGTCCAAACACCTGCCCCGTGGGAGCCGCGAAGTTGGGGTGGTTTGCTGAAGCACGCAGGTGGCGTGTTCCGTGTTCCTCAGCCTTGGCTCCTCCCACTTACCTGCCGCTCTAATCATCGAGTCACACCTGTGTCTGAAGACAAGGCTGACCTGCTCTCCCATCTAATTCCCCCCTTGCTGTCAAGTCTGGCTTCCGCAGCACAGAGGGTCAGTCCTGCCCCAGCTGGGAAGGCCACTGCTGATCCCTAGGGGACTGTCCCGAGCTCTCTCACGGGTTCCAGGCCAGAGGTGAGCCACCCTGGGCATCTCGTGGGCACTCGCCAAGCCTGGGTGACGGCCTCAGAACCAACGGAGAATGCCGGAGGCTCCTGTTCCTTAATCACCATTCCGGTTCGGGTGAGTCTCACCTTGAGGACCAAGCCGGGAGCTGGGGCGGTGTCCGGAAGGTCCCCCCCCTTGTCACTGTCCTGCAGCATCTGTGGCGCCCACCCACTCCCCGCGGCGCCTCCCAAGTCCAAGTTCACGCTCCTCCACAGACACTTGCCCACGTACCCTGGCCTCCATCGCCACCTTCCGCCCCCTCCACACTGTGGCCAGAGCCCCCTCTAAGCCAGGTCTGGGGAGGTTTCTGCCTAAAACTGATGCTGCAAATAAACCAGTCACGAAAGGACAAATGTCGCAGGGTCCTACTCACACGAGGTCCCTAGAGTAGTCCATTCTTGGGGACAGACAGTAGGACGGGGCGCCAGGCGCTGGCTGGAATGGGGAGTTGGTATTTAACGGGGACAGTCTCATTTGGGGAGAGGAGGACGCACCACAGCGTGAACGTTCTTACTGTCACTGACCTGGACACGTAAAAATGGTTAAGGTGGCAAATTTAGTCACGTGCATTTCACCACAATTGAAATGTGTATCACACGTACTGAATGAAAAGAAAACTGACCCGGCCCCACGACCCCCGAGAGCCCCCCCGCTGACGGGCCCTGCCGCCGCCAGCAGCCAGTCGCCAGGCATCACTGGTGTCCACGCTGCCACCGGGCCACGTGGAGTCTTTGTGCAGAGAGCAGCTTCAGGCCACGCCCCACCCCTGGCCTCCCCAGATGACCTGGGCCAGCATCTGGTCCCCTCTGGGTCTCCTGTCTCCATCCAGGCCCCCCTGACCAGGACGAGCACGGCATCTGTCCTCACAGGGAACAGCGGCGGGTGACTGCAGTGCCTCTGCCCCTCCCCGGGCTGGGAAGGGGGTGGCGGGAAAGGCTGGGAGTGTCCCCACTGGAAGGACCACACACACCTGGTTTTCTAAATCGAGTCCGCTTTATTTGAAACTTCACATGCCACAAATTTACATGAAAATACCCATTCAAAATGTAGTGTGAACACAAAATTCAGGAGCAGGCATCACCAGACGGACAAGGTCTGTCGTCAAAAGGCGGGTGACGCGAATCAGGTCATTTAGCACCTGGTCACACACACAGCATGAGAGCCCCAGCCGACTCACTCCCACCCCCTTAAAAACACACTGAGCCCAACTGCTTCCGGGTCGTCACACGCAGACGGGCACTGGTCAGAGACGGCTGGTGCCAGGGCTGGGAACGCCCCCGGCTGCTGCAGGGTGTGTCCTGGGCCTGCAGCCGCGCCACACGTGTACACACACACCCACACGTGTACACACACGCCCACCCGCGCCCACCTCACAGCCCCTTGCCGGCCCCAGGGAGCACGAGAGGGAGGGGCCTCAGTCCACGTCCAGGCAGGGTTCCGTAGGAAGTCACTGCGGAACTTCAGCAGACTCACCCCAGGCCCCGGCGACGAACCTGGGGACTTCCGAGCCTGACGAGACTCCAGGTGGCATCGCAGAACCTGCAGGGGCCACAGCCTCGTGCACAGCACGTGGGACACGCGGCCTCAGCACCCACACAGCCGGGACGACACGGGGTCGAGGGGGAGGGAGGAGCCTGCGTGAGGCGACACCTGTGGGGAGGCCGCTGAGCGGAGAGGGGGGGCGCTCAGCTCTGAGCAGAGCGGCGTCAGCAGAAGCCGGAGACGGGCCAAAGCGGCAGCCAGAGGAAGCGGCCGTGGCCCAGGCGGCCCAGGCCCAGTGGACGACGAAAACCACGAGGCCAGAAGCACCGGGCTGAGAACTGAAGGCAAGGGCAGCAGGAATGCCCCTCCGGGCAGCGGCCGGCGTCCGGAGCCACGGGAAGGGCAGCCGGTGGCTTGCGTCCCATCGCTGCGCGCACCCCATGCGTCCGCTGAGACGGGCCCGCAGGACGCCCAGCGCGCAGGCCTGGCTCGGGGACAGGAGGGCCGAGCGGAGTGGACGGCCGAGGCGCGCTAAGGGGCCCCCGTCGTCGTCACCTCGGGTGGACCCTGCAATGCCATCTGTACTCCTCAGCCAGAGAGGACGTGGGTTCTGAAGCCACTGCCACCTGGGCCGCCCTGCTGCCATGCCTCCCTTCCTCCTGACATCCCCCCACCCCGGGCCCCCAGCCCCACCCGCTGGCCTGGCTCCTTACCACACAGGTCCCACTGTCAAACAAACGGTCTCTGAGACCTTTTTTTTCAAAGGCTTTTAAGCCAGATTCCAATTCTGCATATCTCACCACCAACAAAGTTCACCAAACACCCGCTCGGTATAGTAAATAAAAGGGGTCACTGAGCCACCATTGTAGGGCATATTTTTGCAGTTTCAATAAAGTTGTGAATTCTCAAAAAATCAGTCGCTCCCTCGTCAGGGTCAGCGCAGCAGCGGCTCCGCCTCGGACCCGCTCGTCCAGGCCCTGGTTCTGCAGCTGGACACAGCGACAAGCTGTCTGTGGTCCCTGGGCTGGCCTGGCAGGGGTGCGGGGGTGCCCTGACCCTGTGACGTCAGTGGGAAGCGCCACACTCCAGCGGCTCTGGAAAGAGCTTTAGAAAGTGAGCCATGGAGCCGACGTCCCGGTGACACTGGCTGGCCCGTGTGGGACCCGCGGTTGTGCTTCCCAGCTTCCGTGGTGTTTGCTCGCCACCGGACACTTCTGGGGTGAGTCCGCTGAGGTTCTGCAGTGACTTCTCGGCAGACACCGGACACTTCTACCTAGAATCTTGCACTCCCAACACAAAGGGACC
>CM053515.1:1634717-1654491 GCA_028627145.1 Eidolon dupreanum
GGGCATTCGACGAAGCCTGGGGGAGGGACAGGCTGCTGAGGTGGCGCCGCCCACCCGCGCCCACTCACCTTCGCAGGAGGGACTGCTGCAGGCTCTTGCAGGTGGCGAGCGACTCCCCGGTGAACATGTGGCACACGACGACGTGCAGGCAGCGGGCCATGAAGGCCAGCACGGCCTCGGGCTGCAGGGTGCCGCTGCGGGAGACGAGGCACAGGCGCTGCAGCGCGGAGCACTGGCTCAGCGCCTGGAAGAACTGGGCGTTGGCGCTGAAGTAGGGCTGCTCCAGCCTGCGGGAGAGAGGGGCGTGAGTGCCGACGCGTGGGTGCCGCCGGGGCCGGCACAGCGGGCACCCGGCCCACCCCACAGCAGCCAGGCCCGGAGACCAGGCGCAGGACCGCGCCGGCCAGGCTGCCGCCCCACTTGTGGGGACATGGCCACGTGCCGGGTGACACCGTCCTCTTCCCTTGACACTCTGAGTCTCCCCCGAACGCAGCCAAACAAATCCATCCAGCCGCCCTACCCCCAAGACCCACTGCCTGTAAAAACACCGCAGTGGACCTGGGACCAGGGTCTGTGTGGGCCACGGCCCTTCCCACGGAGCACACTCCGCCCCCCAAGTGGGCCAGGCCAGGTGACAAGACCTCTATCTGCACGTGACACCAGGGTGCTAACCTCCCGTGAGGCCCCTGAGAGGCCTCTGGGTGCTCATCATAAAAGGAGAGAAGCTTCCACGATGAGTAAGAAACGCCCACCGCACCCCCAAGAGGCCTGTGCTGGGAGGTGTCCCGTCCAGGTCCCCCGGGTCCCCAGATGGAAGGAGAGCTCAAGTGCTCTGAAGGTGGGGACACCCTGAGAGAGGCTGACCCAACCAGGAAGTGGGTAATGGAGTCAACAGGTGCCCCCCAAGTTCCAAACCCCAACAAAAGCCGCATGGTCCTCCTGCTCTAGCCTCCATTGCCCTGACTCGGGGCACTAACGAGTCGTAGGACGAGAGAAGGGTTTTAAAAGCGGCTCCACGAGAAAAATGTGAATGCTGGTCACCCAGAGCAGCAGCAGCTCTGGACAGTCTGCTCCGAGCCACCCTGCCATCGAAATGCCGTCACCGAGACCGGACGTGAACTTCAATGAAATGGAAATACAGGTCCCAGTAAGCTCCTGACGCTGACTGTAAGGGGCACATGGGTCCTTCGGGGGTGCGACCGTGAACGGCCTCACGCCCCCGCCCCACCAGCAGTCCGGGCGTGCGGAAGCCCCCGGTGGGGCCTGTCTGGGCACAGACCAGGAAAGAACTGACCGAGCGGCCACGGCCGCGGGTGACACGTGCAGCGTGAGCCTCGCCCCTGACCCCACTGAAGGAACTTCATCCTGAAAAAACCGGGGACCCAGAGCCACGAGGGGAGCACAGCGCCTGAGACACGAAGGCGTCCCGACCAAGGGGAAGGCCGGGGAGCCCGGACAAGCACACGTCGTACCCCTAGGGCTGTGCTTCTCTCCCCCAGAAAATGCTTCAACGCTCTATGTGGTTCTTTAAAAATAATTTTAAAAAAATCCTAAGGTAGGCATCCCTTAGCAGACCTGAAAGACGGCCGAGTGGAGGGGGCGAAAGGCCCAGAAACGGGACTGCTGAGCTGCAGTCACGGGCGCTCACCCCTAACCAGCCAGGAGGCTGCGATGCGGGAGGGCAGGAAAGTGGGGCGGCAACGCGGGCCAGGGAGAAGGGACGGGCACGTGGCGTCCAGGTCACTAGGTGGCGACACAGGCCTGTGCTCCCTGCCGAAGACCTCAGTCCAGCCCCCGGGGCCACAAGCCGAGCGGGCAGTGAGCGAGCGGACACCGCGTGCGCACAGGGTTCCTACCGGCCACTTCCACAACCTCCCACCCTAAAGGAGGCCACTTGCCACAGACGCTCTGGACGGGGGCAGGCCTGGCGGGAGGGTCCTGTCCACTCCACCGGCTGTCTGGGCCAGAGGGGCCGGCCCGTCCAAGTCGTCCCCTGCCCCTCCGCACAGTGGGCTGGCAGAACGGACCCGACGTGTGACGGGGGGGTCTGTGGTTCGGGCAGGGCATGGAAAAGGGTGTCCCCCGTGATCGGCTTTGCCTTGGGGTGGGGGGCCCACAGCCCTTCTCCCTCCCAGCGGGGCCTCGGCCTCCCAACCAGTGAAGATCTGGCCTCCGAAGCCCACCCCGCAAAGGAAGCTCGGTCTCCCCGAGGCTGCAGGGGCCCAAGCAGGGGCCTGGGGCCGCCCCCTCTTGTCCGCCCACCTGCCCCTCAACACCCAGCAGCACCGGACCTCCAGGGCCTGGCTCTGAAGGGCCCTCCCGCCTCTGCCCATACACTGCCCTGGTTCCGACATGACCAGCAGGCCACGGTGACGCAGGGTAGTGCTCTGTCTCCCTGCTCCAGAAGGCAGGGCTCACTTGGTCTCAGGAACGAAGGGGCCCCTCCCTGTCCAACTTACAGCCCTCTCACTAGCCAGGTGGGCCGCAGACCCAGAGCCGGCGAGGCCCCGGCACGACGTGCGCCCGCACCATCACCCCAGGAGCAGCCCGGGGCGCTGGCTGGTACAAAGCTCGAGTTCACTGGCCTCACTGGTGCGGACAGCGGTGACAGCGGCCAGCCACTGGGACCCAGAGCGGCCATCTCAGGAACGTTCCATCGGTCCGCAGGAGCTGCCCGGGGGCCAGCCTCTCCTAAGTCTAGTTCGCCCTCTCCTTTCTGCGCTCCTGCCCACGCCGGCAGGCACCCCCTGCTCCCTGCACTCCAGCCTCCCCAGGGAAGGCGGCGACCCAGAGGAGGAGCCACTTGGCCGCATTTTAGAAACCGGTGTTTGCCCTGAACAGGCAGTCCCGGCCCCGACCACAAGGGGCTGGCAGCAGCCGGTGTGCGCAGAGGACATCAGGAGTTGCCGTCAGGGACTCAGGCTGGCCTCCGAAACTCATTCGGCGGAGGCCCACAGGCCTCCCCAGCCACGACTCACACTGCGTGCACGGCCCTGCTCCTGGGGGAGACCTCGGCCACAAGGATCACACCCGAGGCCCCAGAAGCCACTCGGTAACCACGAAATGCTGCTGTTACCCCATTCAACTGCCAACGGCCTTTGAGGCGGGAATGCTCCCGGCTGCCCACACACCAGCTGTCATCTGGCAAGTTCACTAACCCTCTGGGCCTCGCTTTCCTCATATGCAAAATGGGACAGTAATATGCAACTCCCGTGGCTGCTGAAAAGCGGTCAGTACCTGAAGCACAGGGAGGCACCTGGCGGCCGTCACAGGGGCGCCAAACCAACCCAGCGACTGCAGGCACGACTACTTGTCCTGGCTGCTAGGGCACCTGCCCCCTCCCCACGCTCCGGCTCCCCACCTGTGCTGATCGCTCCTCCTGCTGACCAGTGCCTGTCCCGTCTGGGGGGCCTCCAGTCCCCCACGCTGGCCGAGGGGCAACCGCTCCACCGGGGGTCAAACTCACCTGTGTGCGTGGCAGCCGCCCCACACGGCCTCCCTCCTCTCAGAAGCCTCTGACCCACCCCGACCCCCACCCTATGCATCTGATCAGTCAGCAAATTCTCTGTAAAGTCAGAATCCCACCACTTGCGGCCACACACCCCCACCCCACTCTGGCTCTGCCTGCCGCAGCCCCTGCCCTGGCCCCAGGTCGTCTGCAACGCGGCAGCATAGCCTCCCTGTCTCCCCTCAAAAGCACCACAGCAGCACCGCGGCCCCTGCTAGTCCCGCAAGACCCCGGCACACCCGCCTCCGGGCCCGCTGCCACTCAGCTCTGCGGAGCGGAACTTCCTGTGCAGACGGGATGCTTCACGTGTGCTCCGTCCGACACGGCGGCCACGGGCACACACGTCTAACGCTGCTGAGATGAACGCTGGGTTTTACTTCATCCTGATTCCTTTACATGTAAGTCGCCCTGCGGCTCGCGGACACTGTGCTGGCTGGTGCAGCTCCATCTGCCTAGAATGGCCCAGAACGTTCTTCCTCCAGGTTCTGCTTTGCAAACTCAACTCCTTGAATTCTTTGCTCAAATCTCACCTCCCTCATGAATCCACTCCAAACACCAGCCTCGCACACAGGCTTCCTTGCCCTGCTCTGCCCTTTCTCCTCAGTACTTGTTACCGTCTGATAACGCCACACACTTTCTTACATTCACTGCTGGTCTGTTGTCCCCACTAGAATATGATCCCCAAGGACAGGGATCTCTGTTCTGTCCAGTGTCCTAGGTCCTAGAACAATCCCTGGAGTAACAGGTGCTGAAATATTTGTTAAGTGGATGAAAAACTATAACCTGCATCGTAGGTACCAAGCCCTGCCTTATCCGTACCAGTTCCTGTAGTCTTAACAGCCCCACTTTACAGATGGAGCTGGGCACACACAGCCCAAGGCCCACCTTGGCTGGCTGACTCCGGGGCCCTTGCTGTGGGTCCTGTCCCACGGGACCTCCCTCCACCCAGGAGACAGAAGAGCAGGGCCAGGGCCCTAAAGATGGTGAGGCTCGGGGACATGAGACCAGCTCAGGTGCCACGCCCACGCCCTCTCCACCAGGCCGAGCAGCTCTACCGGGGACAGGGCGCGATGAATGGCCCTGCAGCCCCAGCGAGCGGGTGCCCTGGCCCTGGCCGTCCCCAGGCCATGCAGACAGCAGACCCTCAAGCTCCTGGACACCAGGAAGGTGCTAAGAGCTGGCACTTTCCATCACCTGCCTTTGAATACTCTGACTTCTTAAAGTACATGAATGCACTCTTTTACTTCATTGATTTCTATTTAATCAAAGTCTCCCCGATGATGACCGAGTGGTTTGACGGACATAGTTAGAAAATGTGCAAAGCTGAATGGGTTGGCAATAGAACAAAAAATCTGATGGCAAAAATGACAGATCCAAAAATCCAGAAACACATTGGCTCTGAGTTCCATTAAATTATAACTCAAATGTCCACTTGGGCTCCCCAAATTAAGGAATATTCAATTCCTGATCACAAGACTCCAACGGGGTGACGGGACAGCTGGCTGGCAGTATTTCATCTGGTAAGTGCATTCTGGATCCATCTGCAGCTTCAAGCTACACATGGCCACTAACCACAGCGCTGCTCCTTCCGGAAAAGCAGCGAGGTGACAGTGAAGACACAGGAAGAGACGAGGTGGGAGGGGGCGCTGGACAGAGGTGAACCCGTAAGAAAAGAGAGGAGCAGATTGGTGGCTACTGGCGGAGATGGGCAGGAAGGCCGGCTCCGCACTCCTGCCAAGTCGGGCAGGCTCTGAAAGGAAGGCCGGGCCGCCCTTCCAGGGGGCGGAGGACGGGGCTCACTGCTGTGGTCACGGCCCCTCCTCCACTCCTGGCAGGCAGGCGACACCCCACCCCAACCTGGCGGGACAGGGGCCCAAGCCAAAGAAATCGACATAGAGGACATAGAGGACGTGACTCGGGCCACGGGGCAGAGGTGAGCAGGGAGAAGGACGTGAGGCAGAGCCAGGAAGTCAAGATCCAGCCCGCAGGCCTCATCCCCGCTGCGCCCTGGGAAGCCAGCGGCCAGGGGTACACCAGCCCACTGGGGCACCCCTGCACTGGAGCAGGAGGACGGTCCCAAAGGGCCCTGGAATGGGAACAGCAACTCTGCCCGCCGCACGTTCTTAGCTGTCTCATCTTGTGTCACCTCCTAGCAAGCCCCACAGTGGCTGGGATACACGTGGCTACAGTACACGGGCTGCAGTGTTTAACAAATGCGGCTCGCGATTTGCATAACTTTGGCTCAGGAGATTCTGAAAATGACATTGTGGTTCCCTAAGCAAGTGTGACTGGGACTCACAGGACACAACATAAATAACCGCGCCCTCCCCAGAGGGGGGCTCTGAGGACACAGGCTGAGAACACTGAGGCGCACGTGACCTGCTCCGCCATGAGAAGGCCAGGGTTGTGCTTGTGGTGCTGGTGGGGGGCACGTGGCCTGGCTGAGAAGCTCTGGAAGGCTCCAGGGTACGAGCAGCTAAGCATTCTGCTGGCTCCAGCTCACATACGGTTCATTTCCTGTGAAGTGACACACTCATCCCCATTTTCTGTGGCTCAAGGGCCAGCATCAAGCCCTGGAGTCAGACTGACCGGAGTGGCTCTTACCTCCTCCCTCGAGCCCCCACTGCCTCGTCAGTGACACAGGAACAACGCTATGAGGGTAGGCCAGACACTGCCCGACGCCCTTGGCTCTGGCCCTCAGCAAAGGCACAAAGTGAGTGCAGCCACTGTGGGGACAATGACACGCGTGCGCACGTCTCAGTGCCCCTCTGGCTACGGCCTCTCAGAGAGACCGGCTGACTGGTCTGCCCCATCGCCACGTCCGCCCCAACCCAAAGCCCTTGCAGAGCTGAGGTCCGCTGCCAGCACCACCTCTGGTAATTTCTGGGAAATGATGCAATATTTTAAGATCAAATCTATCAAAATTTTCAAATACGTCTCAACAGAACAAAGGGTTAGCCTTTAAACGCGGGCCCTCCCAAGAACACCGCCCCCTCCACAGCCCAGTTCAGGGCAATCCGCGTCATGCAGGCGTCCCACGACAATGGCCGGGGTGGGTTCTGCCTCCTCTCTCTCTTGGATCAGCCCTGCCATCCTGCCCCAGGCCGCCGTCACCTCTCAGTAGTGTGCGGTACCTCCTTCTGAACCCACCTCTCTATCTCCTCCACCCTGGCCCCTCCAGTCCAGGTGGGATGCCTGGAAGTCGGACCCCCGTCTGCTGGCTGAAGGTTCCGCACACAGCATTGCATGGCACGAGCACCGAACGGCTCCAGCGCGGAGGGCGGTGCGCAGGCTCGGGGGGCGCCGCCTCCTGCACCGCCTCCCGGGGCGCCGCCGACTGCCACTTCCTGCCACCACGGCCCCGAGTCCCGTCACAGCTCACGGCCCCTTGCCAAGCCTCCTCCCAAGACTTCTGGCTCCTGGAGGGCAGGCCTGCGCCTGCCTCTCTGGGCAGGCACACAGTAGGGACACACGGCCTGCCAGTGAAAGGCCGTGCTACTCACTTCCCCTCCGCCGCCTCAGGCGGCCAGAGGGCCAGCGAGGCCACGGAGGAGCTGCCAGGGCCCCCTCACCTGAGGTCCCTCAGCCGCCTGCAGTGCTTCAGCATGTCCGAGAGGGCGGACATGTAGACCACCTTCCCCATCATGCCCAGGTTGGCCAGGGACAGCGACTGCAGCTGCTGGCACTGGAGGCCGATGCTGACCAGCCCGGAGCCTGTCAGGATGCTGGGGAGCTGGGCCAGCGTCAGGTGCCTCAGGAAGGCCAGCTGGCCGATGGCGGCCACCTCCGAGTCCCCGACGTTCTGCGCCCGGCTGCAGGGCGGGAGGGAGTTGCGGATGGCGGGCTCGTTGCGCGGCATGGCGGAGGAGAAGTTGGACCCTATCAGCTCGAGGCGCTCCAGGAAGGGCACGCTCTTCAGCAGAGACCAGAACACGGAGGAGGGCTGGGGGCCCGCCTGCCCCGAGAAGGGGCTGGGGTACGTCTGCACGCCGATGCGGACCTTCTTGCCAAAGCCGCAGGGCACGGCGTGCATGGCGGGCTGGGCAGGCGCGCGGTCAGCACGGGGCGCCGACTCAGCGACGGAGCAGACGGGCAGGGACAGGGAGCGCAGGTGGCGCAGCCGGGCCAGCAGCTGGCACAGGTGCCTGCCTGGGCGCTCGGAGCTGTGGTGGTGGGCGGCCGAGAGGTTGAGGTGCCGCAGGCCGCCGCAGGCCACCACCAGTGTCTCCAGGATGCCGCTGTCGATATCGTCCTCCGCCTTGCGCAGCAGGGAGTCCGGGGACAGGCAGTGGACGCAGCCGCTGAGGTTCAGGCTGGCCAGGCTGCGGAGGTCCTTGCCGCCGTTGAGGACGCGCTGGACCAGGTGGCCGCCGGACAGGGCGCAGCGGCTGAAGCTGAAGTGGAAGGGGTTGCTGAACTGGAGGTGCTGCAGCACGGACGAGCCGTTGAGCCAGGACCTGGGCAGCTGCAGGGCGTCCAGCACGACGTTGCGGGCCATGGAGTCCAGGAGGTTCCTGGTGGCCCCGCTCTCGGCGAAGCTGCCGGGCACGGAGATGAGGAAGGCGTGCAGGTTCTCGGGCGTGCGGTCGCTGAGCACGGCCAGGTAGAGCCGCACCACCTCCTGGTTGACGTAGCCGGGGGCCAGGCGGGCGTAGAAGACGCGCAGGTTCTGGTAGTGCGGCACGTTGCTCTGGCCCACCATGAGCTGGCCCGAGAGGATGGCGCCCTCGCGCGTGCGGTCCAGGATCTCGAAGTAGAGCAGCAGCTTCTCGAGGCTGGTGCAGCAGGGCACGACGCCGTAGGACGGCGTGAACAGCGTCTGCTTGAGCTCCCGCACGCGGCTCAGCGTGGCCTTGCACTCGCCGCTCAGCTGGCTGGCGTCGAAGCCGGGGCTCACGTCGATGGCCAGGGAGCGCAGGTGCTGCAGGGCCGACAGCATCTTGGACAGGCGCAGGGAGGTCAGGTGGCAGCCCGAGAGGTTCACCTTCACCAGGCCGCGGCAGCGGGCCACGTGCTCGATGGTGGAGCCCGACAGCCAGTAGCAGCCAGCCATGTTGAGCTGCTGGATCTCCCGCCCGATCTCCTTCACAAGCTGCTTCACCTTGTCCTCACTGGCCTGCAAGGTAAGACAGGGCGGGGGAGGGAGGACGGGGCTGAAGGCACGCAGGTGTCTCCCTCACCTGCACCCCCTCAGGTCTTCTCCCCCAGACGAGCGGGGAGCGTGAAGACTGCAGAGACCCTGTCCTCCAGCTAAGGAGGGGCACTCGAGGGAGAGCTGGCGCCTCGTCTCCCTCCCCACACGCTGACCTTAAGCCAACGACCAGTGGTCCCCAGCCGAGTGAGGATGTAAAACGGTGCAGCCACCGTGGAAGTTTGCTGGTTCTTCAAAAAGCTGAACAGAGTTCCCCTGAGACAACCTAGCAGCTGCACTTCTGGGTGTACCCCCAAGGGACTGAAAACCCCAACTCACGCGGACACGAGACAGCCACGCCCACAGCAGCCCCGTTCACAACGGCCAAAGGTGGCGGCAGCCCAGTGGCCATCAACGGATGAACAACGAATAAAATGGGGTCCATCCACACTACTCTGCCTCAGAAAGAAGGGAAATTCTGTCACGTGCTACAACATGGATGAACCTTGGGGACATTATACTAAGTGAAAGAAGCCAGTCATAGATCACATGATGTAGGACTCCACTTATATGGAACATCCACAATAGGAAAATCACAAACGGGAAGTAGAACAGAGGTTCCTCGGGGGTGGGGGGGAGGGATGGGAATCACTGCTTGGTGGCTCCAGAGCTTCTGTCCAGGGTGATGAAAAGGGCTGGAAACAGTGATGTGATGGCTCACGACACTGACTGCACTTTTAACACTACAGAACTACACACTTAAAAATGGCTATGACGGTAAATTTTACGCCGTGTGGGGCATTTTTAATCTCACAGTGGACTTGGTCCCTGGGAGCCTGCTTTGGCTCTTGCTCTCCTTCCTAACATGCATTTTCACACCATTAACTTTTCCTCAGACACCTGGCCTGGCCTGCTCATGTGAGCCACGATGTCCAGTTGGGCCCAGCAGCCGATGGCCGACAGCTGGACACCGTGGCTGTTGCCAGAGAGGCCTTGGGACAACACTGCACGGGGCACCTGTGTACGTAACACTCGGGCATCTGACCCTTGTCTAGGGGAAACGTCCACAGGTGGCACGGCGCAGGCGAAGGGTGCAGACGTGTCATGCCCCCGCCCCATCCTGCACAGGCAGGAGCCCTCTGGGAGGGAAGCCTGACCGGGGGCCCTGGGGACTGAGCTCGCCCGCCTCTGCCCCGCCAGCGAGGCGCACAGCGGCTCTCGCAGGGCTCTGCGGCGTCCCCACTCCGGCTCCAAAGGTGGTAACGGCAGTTAGGAGCCATTAAATGAGTTAATGGCTCAGCTTATTCCTATTTTTAAGATCAGTTGTCAACTGATTTTCAACAAAGGTGACAAAGCAATTCACGAGGATAGGATAACCTTTCAAAAAACGGCGCTAGAGCAGCAGACTAGCCATACGCCAAAGAGTGAGCCTCAACCCTTGCATCACACCGCATGGAAAGAGTAACCATAAGAGCTAAAACTACTGTAAAACTGCTGTAAGACAACAGAGGAGAGAGCTGGGGAAACGGGGCAGCCACATGCGGAAGAATGAAACTGGACCCCGCTCTTACACCACACGCAAAACTCGAAACGGATGAAAGACTCGAATGTTAAGATCTGAAACCATAAAACTCCTAAAAGAAAACACAGGCGGCAAGCTCCCTCACATCAGTCTTGACGGTAATTTTTTGGATCTGACACCTCAAGCACAAGCAACAAAAGCAGAAACAAACAAGGGGAGCTACCTCTAACTAAAAAGCGTCTGCCAAAGCGTGCTGGGCCAATAAAAAGCTTCTGCACAGCAGAAGACATCATCAACAAAGTGAAAAGGAAACCTACTGAGAGAAAATATTTACAAATCACATATATGATAAGGGTTAAACTCCAAAACATATAAAGAACTCATACAACTCAATCCCAAATAAAACAAGCAATACAATTGAAAAATAGGCAGAGGCCCTGAAAAGTCTTTTTTTCCAAAGAAGACATGCAGACGGCCAACAGGGTACATGGAAAGATGCTCTACCTCACTAATCACTAGGGAAACGCAAATCAAAACCACGATGAGATACCACCTCACACCTGTTAGAATGTCTATTATTAAAAAGACAAGAAATAACCAGTGATGGTGAGGATGTGGAGAAAAGAGAACCCTTATGAACTGCTGGTGGGAATGTAAATTGGTGCAGCCACTATGAAAAACAGTATGGGCTTTCCTCAAAAATTAAAAATAAAACTACCGTATGATCCGGCAATCCCACTTCTGGGTATTTATCCAAAGAAAATGAAAACGCTAATTTGAAAAGGTAACTGCACCCCAGGTTCACTGCAGCATTACTTAAAATGGCCAAGATATGGAAACAACCTAAGTGGGTATCAATTGATCAATGGATAAAGAAAAATGGGACACACACACAGTGGAATATTATTCAGCAACAAAAAAGAACGAAATCTTGCCATATGTGGCAATGTGGATGGACCCCAAGGGAATTATGCTGAGTGAAATAAGTCAGAGAAACACAAATTCCGTATGCTCTCACTTACATGTGAAATTAAAAAAAAAAAAAAAAAAAACAAATAAACTCATAGATTGAGAACAGACTGGTGGTTATCAGAGGTAGGGGGTGAACAAAATGGGTGAAAGGAGTCAAAAGGTACAAACTTCCAGTTATAAAATAAATAAGCCATGGGGACGCCACGTACATCATGACAACTATAGTCAGTAATACTATATTGCATATTTGCACGTCGCTAAGAGAGATCTTAAAAGTTCTGATCACAAGAAAAAAGTTTTTTGTGACTATGTAAGATGATGGATTTTGGTGATCATTTTGCAATGTATACAAATATCAAATCATTATGTTGTACACCTGAAACTAATACAATGTATTTTTAAAAAAAAAACACAAAATAGGAGAAAATCTCATGACCTCAGGTTTCACGAAGATTTCTTCAACACACCACAAAAAGCGTGAATCCAAAAATTCAATAAATTGGACTTCACTAAAATTAAAAACTTATGCTCTTCAAAAGTCACTGTCAAGAAAATAAAACGGCGAGCCAAACGAGACAATATGCACGTGTATATCTGACAAAGGACTTCTATGTAGAATATATACAGAACTCCTGTCACTCGCCAAGAAAAAGTAACAAATAAGCACGAGCCTTGTACAGTCACTTCTGAAAAGATGTACAAATGCCCCATGCCCTTGATGAAAATGTAACCGATGGCAACCTTCCTCAGGGAGACGCGAGGAGACACCGTGTCCCCTCCACGAGAACGGCTGAAACTTCAAAGACAGACAGCACCAAGGCTGACGAGGATGCAGAGCGACTGGACGCCGCACGCCCTGCTGTGGGTGTCGATGGCGCCTCCCTCTGTGCCACCAGAGAGCCGGTTTAATGTTACAGTCTGTTCCCGCACCGGCCACGGGACGGCAATCCCGCTCTTGGGGATCTACCCGACGGTGGTCTCCCTCTGAGCCCAGGCCCTCCCAGAACAATGTCCCCGATACTTGCGCCCTCCCCCGGGTGGCACGCTTCCTGCACTTTTCGGCCCCCACCTTTTGTGGCATGATGCACCTTGGAACACGTCCCAGTCGGGTCCTGGGCGCCGGCTCCGCTGTCGACGGCTGCGTGATGCCCCTGCGTGCAGCCAGGCGTCCGGCTGTCCCCCATCTCCCGCCCACACACGGGGCCAGCCCAGCGCCCCGCGCCTCACCTCGTAGTCCTTCTGCAGCAGCACGGTGTGGGTGAGGCTCTTGTCCAGGCACAGCTCCGCCAGCTTCCGGCAGGTGCGGCGGACGTGCAGAACCAAGTCCGTGCTGGGGATGTGGCTGAGGATGTGCAGGAGGATCTCGTCCGAGAAGCCCAGCAGGTGGGCGCCGCCCGGCACCGCGGCCGCCGCGGGGGGCGCGTCGCCATCGCTGCCCAGGTCCTGAAAGCAAGGGGGCACCAAGTCTCCATGCGATCCCCAAGGGCGGCCCTCGGCCCGGCCTCCCCAGCCAGAGGGAGAAGCCAGCTGGAGCCCTCGCCACAGTTCCGTGGGAAAGAAGAGCTTTGACTGAAAACCTTAACTGCAGAGCAAGAACCCACGACAATCTTCGAAAGCCTCTTTTCCAGCTGCGCACCAAGATCTCTCTTCAAAAGCAACAGATTCGAAATGAGATTTTAATTTTTTGAAATTTAAAAGGGTTTTTTTTTTTCCTGCTAAGGGTCTCTGGTCAAGCCTGGCACGTTTCAGACTCAACTGACGACCATCGGTCAAGGTTCTCCGTCTATGAAAGCTGCTCCCCCCCAACTCGTCCCAAATGTCAGCTGTATTCTTAAGCCCTGAGAAAGAAACTCTACAAGAAACAGCACCAACTAGACTAGTGACACTTTTTAACCTTGGGATTAGTAATAAATGACAGAGACTGCACAATTTATCCGCACTCATCACAAGTCTGGTTAGGAACCCGTGCTGGTATTTCCGATAAGACGCCCACATCTCGTTTTGCTTTTGGAGATCGCCGCCACAGGTTTTCCTCCCGCACGTGGGCCTCCGTCCTCCTGGACGACGCCTTGCTGTGCACAACCAAGAGAGGGGCTCGACCAAGGTTAGTGTGACACAAAGTCCCCACGTCAAGGCCAAGGGGATTCGGATGCTCTAAGGGGAGCCTGTGGGAGGAATCCCTGATTCTCCCCAGCACCTCCCGAAGGGATGCTCCTGCCTGCAAAACGTCCTCACTGAGGGGACCCTCTGACCTCCCCCAGGAGAGCGGGCACTATTAGTGCTGGAATTAGTATTCCGGCGATTCTGCCTACCAGCCCCTCCTCCTCGAGCCTGCTTCTTTCCCAAACGCATTTTTGTGGATGGAAGCGTTGAGGCTTGGCAAGCCCTGCCGCTGCCATGGCAACAGTGAATTCTGGAGAGGAAGAGCCTGTCTGCACCCCACGGCAGGCACTGCAGGGTTCCTGGGACCTCTGACTGCGGCACCCCCCACCCTGTCCTGACAGTCTCTGCAGCCAGCCAAGCCCTGGCCAGGCCAGGAAGGGGCTCCCAGGAATATTTCCCATGTTCCCGTCTTCGTGAGAGGCAGCGGCCAGGCGTGCCTCCACTCCCCCTTCCCTCCGGCCTGCCCTCGACCCTGTGTCACTGCTCCCACCGCTCACCAGCGCAGAAGGCAGCCGGCAGGGGCACGCCCACAGCTGCCATTGCTCACTGTATTCTGGGTCCAGTGTTTCGGACTGTAATGGCCTTACTTAGAAATTTCCCAATCCGATCGCCTGGGGTCACCCAGGCACCTGTTAACAATCGGATTCTCAGACCCCAGCCCAGACCTAGGGGCTCCGTCTCCAGGGAAAGGCTCAAACAGGGACAGTCCTCAGCAGGCAGGCTTGGCAAACAGGGCTCTGGCACCAAGAGGGCCTGGGGACAAGCAGGAGGAGCCTGAGGCCAACCTGTCCTGATCCCCAGTCTGCAGATTTACCAGAGAATGTCATCGCAGAGCGAAAGGAACACAGGGCAAAACACTGCACAGAACTCCCAGTCCTATAATTTTCACAGTGACACTACTAATGCCGACTCTCCTTAAAAACACCTAGAAATTACAAGAATTATATTAAAAAAAAAAAAAAAAAAGCCAGGAATTGAGTGCTGGGTCCCTCTGTCCAGTCTCGGCACATCCCACAGATGACTTTCCACATGCTGTGTCCCCTGGCGCTGGGGCGGGCCTGGAGGAGTAGCCTGCTGGTGGCCCGACAGCCAATGCCAGGAGGCGGCTGCTGGGTCTGCAATCAGGGTCTTTCCCCTGGCTCGGAGGCTTCCTGAGACATGCATTATTGTGTGAGTCAGTGCACCATGCCCCAAGGAGAGGCGGCAGCTCCAGGGAGGCAATGACCAACAGGAATGCCCTCCGAGTGCTGTTGGTCACGTAGAAATGAGGCCCAGGGCATGCCCACCTCCGCACACACCCAGATACACTTCTACCTGCTTCCCTCTGCCTCTCCAGACAATGTAGTCCCAGCCATTGGGGAAACTGAGGCAGACCCATGCTCCAACTTTAAAAAACTGGGTAAGTAGCTGAAGGTTGGAGAGCAAACGATGTCTAAGGCAGGGCTGAGCCTAACTGCCCTTCCGTCCACCACCAGAATTGGGCTGCTGAGCTTCCTAAAAGGTCCAGGCCAGGGACTCCCTAGCGTCCCAGAGATTCCCATTCAGGGGTGAGGGGTGGGGGAAGTGATCTTTATCAGGCACATCTGGGAACCAGGCGGCCAGAACGAGATAACGACAACTGGAAAGGGGTTTAAAAGCATTTAGTTATTCACTAAACTGTGTTTTATGCACTTTTCTGAATGTAACATTTCACATTTTTTTAAAAAGTGAAACAAAATTAAGTACTGAAACCTTATTAACCTGACCAAAACACATCTCCTCCCAGATGTTTACCATCTGTCTGTCAGTTAGGCACCCGAAGTAGTCACAGGATTCAAAATTGAACGGCTGGGATGTGTGGGAAGTGCTCTAGCTAGTCCAGAAGGAGATGCGAGAGACGGGGAGGAGCCGAGGCTGGCCACGAGCTCACGAGCACTGAACCAGGTGGTGGGTACACACTCACCCTGTGCAAAGTGTGTGCAGTTTCACATTATTTTTTTTTAATTCACAAGAGCAATGTGAAAGGACGCATCATGTTAAGGTCTCACTCTTTCTACATTCCATTCTTTACCTCTTCTTAAGGTCTTCGCTTCTCTAGTTGGCATTTTCTGGAATGTCCCCTAATACACAGCACTCAATCCTCTCAACTCGCTTATCTCTTCACTAGGCCAGAAACGCCTCCCCAACAGAGACCATTTTTTAATATGCAAGAGAAAGAGAAACTGAACCACGTGAGTCAACGGAGCACCTGCTTCAGAATCATCTTAAGTGCTGTTAAAAACGGAGCCCTTGGGCGGGGGAAGAAAGGAAAAAAAAAAACAACGGAGCCCCGCTCCTCTCAAACTCTGGGAGGACTCCTGAACATCTGCATTTTAAAGCCAGCAATGACCTTCAAAATCAAAACGCTCCATTCTGGAATCAGACAGTAGGAATAGCTACACAACCTCGTGAATGTATTTTTTAAAACCACTGAAATGTACACTTTAAAAGTATGAAATTTATAGTATAATTATATCTTCATAAATAAATATAAAATCAGACCATCCCAGGAAAAGGGACCTTGATCTCCACATCCAAGTACCAGACTCCCCTCTCTCCTCTCATCCAAAGAGATGCCCACAATACAACAAGAGGCCTTACTGGCCAGGTTCCCAAGATGTGCTTCAAGGAACAGGTGGGACCTTTGCACCAGGACCCCATAAGTGCAAAGGACCAGAACCCCCCATCTCCACCCCAAGTACACACAACTAACCCGGAACCTGCTACAGCTCCAGGCTACCCCAGAACTCTTCCTCAAGCAGCTGTTGCTTTCCTGCCCTTCAATCCTACCACCAATCTGCAGGTGGGACCCTCCTCCTCAATCAAGGTGCCACATGCACTTCTGAGCCAAATTCACTTCAAATGAAGAGGAACTGTCAGCACCCCCCAGCCACCTTCCACACACCCGCATCCCATCCACTTCTGTTCCCAGCCACAGGAAGTCCCCTAGGACAGGAAGTATGCTGAGTCCTGGATGACAGATATAAACACAGGTACACATAAAAGAAGGCGGGGAGCAACAAAAGGGAAGACACTACTCAGAGTCCAGATTCCCCACACCCTGGTCTGCAGAGAAAATACTCTGCACTACTTCACAAGGAGTCTGTGGGATTCTCCATCGAACCCCGATTTGTGGAGTGTTGGGGAAGAAATTCCAGGGTAAATCCTAGGTCCCCTAGGTGAAATGGCTTTTCCTCCACTATCCCCCAAGTCACACGAGCAGGCTCTTAGAAAAATGGGCTGGACTTAAACAGAGCATTCAGAGATAGAGGTTGGAGTGCAAAGCGGTCACGGAGGGGGGACCATCTCAGAGGCACAGGGGCGCGGGGAAAGTGCCTGGGAGGCCTACAGAGCCTGGAAACTCTGGGAGCGGAGAGGGGGTTAGACTTCTGGCGATTAGGACTGCGGGGCTGGGAAAGGCATGGGAAACCGAACCCGGAGAGAGCTCGTGCCTTCGGACATCGGGGCGAAGGCCTGGGGGGCGGGATGGGGCAGGGGCAAGATGAAAGGGACAGGCCGAGGCCAAGGCCAAGGCCGGGACAGGAAGGACCGAGCCCGGCCGACGCCAGGGTCGGGGTGAAGAGGACCAAGCAGACTCGGGGTCGGGACAGGAAGGACGGAGCAGGATAGGGGGCGGGATAAAAAGGACGCAGGGGGACCGGAGTCGGGATGAGAAAGACCGAGCGGGGCCGAGGCCGCCGGGCAGGGAGGGCAGCGGAGAGAGGCGCCGGCCGTACCTCTCCGGAGCTGGCCATGTCCACGGCGGGCCGAGCCGCGGCTGCCGGAGCCGCAACCCCAGGGTCTCCCGCCCAGCCGGCCAGGGATGCTCAAAGCCGGCGCGTCCGCGGTTCCACAGAGACCCCGGCAGGGGGCGGGACCTCCCCCAACTTCCGGCGCCCTCGGCTACGCACTTCCTCTCGCCCTGCGCGGCCGCCATGTTGGGTGCGGCGCTGCCGACGAGGCCCTGCTGAGGCGGAGGGTGAACCTGCGAGGACCCGTTGGGCCCTTGCTCTCTGATCGCATCTCCTAATTTTAATACATTTAAATTTAAATAGCCGCATATGGCTGGTGGGCCCCCATGGGACGGTGCTGCAAGAGCGAAGATCCATGAAGACAGGGACAATGTGTGCATGTTACTGCCGTACCTCCAGCCCCGAGCACTGTGGCTGCTCAAAATACAAGCTGAGTGATGAATGACTGAGTGAAGAAAGGTACCAGCCCCTGGCAGGGGTCTCTGAATTATTCCAGCCCCTGTGTCCCTTGGGTAATTGCAGGCCAGAACACAGGTGTTCAAATCCTAACACCTCCGAGCTGTCTTACCCTCCGAGCCTCAGTTTCCTCACAAGGAAGAGGACTGCCCCTCATCAGTGGGACCGCGGGCAGCCTCCCTGCGTCCTCACCGCCAGGTCCTAGGGAGGTGTCAGGACGAAGGCAAGGACCCCGGGTTCCAAGCCCCGGCACTAGCCAGGACTGTCCTCGGAGGGGCTTGTTGGAGTGCAGTTTGCCCAGGCAAGCTGCTCTGCAGAGGAGGGGCGTTCTAGCGAGAAGGTCTCAGCTCATTAAAAAGGTGCACCTCAGCTTGTCAGAGCTGCCCCCGGGGGGCGCTCTCATCCCACAGCAGGGGAAGGTGCAAAGGGGCTAGAAGGAGAGTCCGTGTCTATAAAATGGAAACAGTCATGGTGATGTGAGCTTTGGTTGTCTGGCCTGTTAATCTGTCCTGGGAGGCAATGAAGCAGGCAGTGATGAGACTTTGTTGGTTTTAGGGTTAAACTCCAGCCTTCTCACTTCTAAGGCGTGTACCCTGGGGCCAGCCACCTGTCCTCGCTGACCTCATTTTTCTAACCTGTAAAATGTGTGCTAAGAAGAAGATGGAGGCAAGGTGGCATCCTCTCGCTTAGCCTGCCTTAGGAGGTTGGGCCTTTGCTCCAAGCCAGGTGTCAGAGGGTCAGCCCACCTGCAGGCCTGGGAGGGAAGGAGCAGGGCCTCAAGGACTCTCAAGGTCAGATGTGTGTCTTTCCTGCACTTCTGGAGCTTTTCAAAGGAAAAGATTGATGGAGCACCTGCTCACAACCAGCCCTCCAGTTGTCACTGACATTCCCATTTTTTAGGTGTGCACATGGACAGTGACTTGACTTCGGGGACGTCTGACCCCCAACCACCCTCCCGTTCTTCCCTGAGGGTTGTGTCTCCAGGCTCTGGGCCTCTGTCCCCAGTCAGTCCAGGCCTCTGTCTGAGACACCCATGCCTACACATCCACCTGGCCAGGTAACTGTCTGGTCTCCTGGGCCAGCTCAGGCATCCTTCCCACAGGAAGCCTTCAGAGGACAGTGATGGCTCCCTACCCACCAGCCATCCAAGTTTATGACCCTTTATTACCTTTCTGTTGTTCAAAAAAGGCAAAATTACAATTGCTTTTTCTTTTTTACCTGTATTTCTTTTTTTTCCATTTTATTGAGGTACAACCTGATGAGTTTTGATGTGTCTACGCCCATGACACCATCACTATGGTGACCATCTTCATCACCATGATCCTGTCTTCTTTCTCACACACAGCTGCCACACCCTTCAGGAGCATAACTAGTAATTATACATTCATTTGTTTGCCTACATATTTATCATCTCCCCTAGTTAAACTGGACACCTCACAAAGGCAGGAAACATACCTGGTCTCTCAACTGCACTCCCATCCTTGGCACCATGTCTGGCACAAATAGTGGTTGGAGGAAGGAAGGGTCTTTCTTCCCAGACTGACAGCTCTTTCAGAGCAGGGTGTGTGCCTAGGCCATCTCAGTAGCCTCAGGCCCAGCCAGCAGTGAGCTATCATGGAATAAATGTCCATGGAATGAATAAGTGGCCCAAGATGGAAACTTACTTGGAGCTCAGAGCCCAGGGCACGCCACCACCCCTGAATTGGCCCAAAAGAGCTGGAACTGGCTCAGAAGGAGCTTCCTTCCACACACTCTGCTTCCTGGGCTTCTAAGACTTCGCAGGGTTGGGAAACAGAGCTACAGAAGTTGTCCTGAGTGTTCCGTGTTCCCACCACCTCTGGGCCTGCAGCTGCAGCCCAGGATGCCCGCAGGAACAGGATGGATTCTGGAGCACTCGCTGTGTACCTGTTACAGTGTTTTAGGTACTGAACCAGGAACACCTGACCCAGTGAACTAGGGAACCGCAGGTTCCTGTTTGGTTTTGGAAACCACCACAAGGTCTCAGAACAGTCTCCTTCCCACGGATGAAGTTAATCACTTTGCACTAATAGTAAAATGACTCGTCTCTCCAGAACTGGAGTCAGCCACAGCACCAAGTCTCCGCTCCTCCTCTGTAAAATGACACTGGAGGGCGCAGTAGAGCACTAGAGGGAGCTGGGGGGTTGGGGAGGGGAGGGGCTCAAATCTGGATTGATTTAGGAATCATTTCTGCGCCTCTCACTCCCTCTGGAGAAATGGCGGGGGGGGGGGGG
>CM053515.1:1660129-1677436 GCA_028627145.1 Eidolon dupreanum
CGTTGATTTTACCATCTAACTGTTCTCTCATTAATTAATGAGTTGAATGAAATCGTTGACAAATGTTCATTTTCTAATCATGTGAGAGTCATGATTTCAGCTTTTTGGAAATACTTTGACACCCGTCTCCCAGCACAGGACCCTTCTCCCCACCCACCCCCACCTTGATCAAGTCCGTGCGGGGATGGGGGTGGGGGCGGCGGGTCAAGGCCTGGGTCTCTGTAGGTGCTCCCCCTACCCTGACCGGCTTTGCTCTCGGGCCTGAGGCGCTGCCCATCCTCATGTCTGGGCGGAGACCTTCTCATCTATGCCTTTCTGACCCAAGGAGCTTGGAGGTCACTCCTAGCCCAGTTCTTCACAGGACAGTGACCTCCGTCTGCAATGTCTGGCTACCACTGGCAAGCAGGTTCCGGCTGAGGCCTCTGATTTTGTCTCAAGGGCCCTGGGGAGCTGAGGGGTGATGACATGTTGGGAAGAGACAAGGCAGGCCTACTGTATCCCCAGGACTGGGCACAGGCCACAGTGGCCCCTCAGTATTCCTCAAGGCCGGGGTGTGATGGCAGTGTAGCCAGGACACCACGGTAATGGATCACCTCCTTCAATGTCCCTGAGACCACTGTGAAACAACCCGTGGCCTGTCCCAACGTGGACAGCCCCCTTCCCCTCCAGCGCTCCTCCCTCTTACCCAGCTGGATGAGGTTCTGCTTAAGACCGGTCTGTCCCCAGCCTAGGACTCCCTACCCCTCCCTCCCAAATTCACCACGCCTACATCTGGCTCTGGGGACCACCTCACGAAGTTCCCTTTCTGCCAACCCAGCCAGCACCCGGCCCTCCTTCCCCCTGGACCTTCACTTTGGGGAGGGATCAGGTAAGTTCAGTTGTAATGTCACCATTTAACATAAAATGATTAGTGTTATCAAACTTGTATTGACTCTTATTTTATATCTTTTGAACCCACTACTTTATGCTGTTGTTGTTGTCTCAAAAAGCTTCTTAATGGGTCTAGGGAGGCTTCTGGAGCTGACCCTTCCCCAGGAGCCCAGCCCGGCCCAGATTGGCGTGGCAGGCGCATCTCCAGCGCCACCTGGTGGCCACCAGGAGTCCACGCAGCTCAATCGAGAAGTGAGAGGTGACGCAGGGTCCTTCCGGGGTCCTGGGTTATCTGCTCCCCGCCTCCGCCCCTTTCATCTTGGTGGTCGTGGACGGCTTCCCTAAGGAGATCGAGTTGGAGCTGGGCCGTGCAGGACACATTAATTCGCCTTCTCAGTCCCGCCACCCCGGGGTGCAGGGGCCAAAGCATGGACAGCATGTCGCTTGCCACTAACTCCAGCAAGCCTCATTCTTGGGGTCATTATACCCATTTTATGCATTGGAAAACTTAGGTTCGGGTTTTAGAATTCTGGCGCTGCTGCCCTGGTCTAGTGCTCAAATCTTCACTCAAACCTGCCCCGGCAACGCCCCCCATTCAAATGCCGGGTCTGCCACCAGGGAATTTATGATCATCACTGAAGTCCTGCTTATTGAATGATTCCCTTTATCCAGCGGAAGGAAGTTAGTCCTGGAGAGGGCCTGACCCGGCTGAGTCACTCAGGGAGTCCAGACGGGGCCAACGCTACGAGCCCGCCCCCCGCCAAACGCCTGGGCCCCACGACTGAAACAGAGCCAGCCCCCACCCCACCCCAGTTCCTTCCAATCTGCCTCCCTCCCACAGGCTCCAGGATGGAGGTTCCAGGAAGATGGAGAGAAACCCCCACTGCGTTCCCAGCTCCCTCCCTCCCTTCTTCCCTAAATCCTCAGGCTGCAACACCCACCGCCGACCACCCCCTCACGCGCGGCTGGTGCCAGCAGAAGCCTGGAGGGGGTGGGGCGAACTCGAGGGTGGGCGGGTCCCGCGGTCCGCCAGGACTCGGGGGTGGGGCCTCCGACGGGGCAACGCCCCCTCCCCAGCCCATTTGGAGCATCCCTCCCACTCACCCCCAGCTTCCAGGCATTCCGCTGAGTCACTTCCGATCCCGTAGCTGCAAGCACAGTGAGAACAGTAAGTAAGTGTCATTCAATTCTCTAGGCAGCGGCCCAGCGCTCACCTGGAGACCCGGCCACTGTCTTGTCTAAACGAAGCCAACCCCACTTCATTCCCTGTCCTCCCTCAGCCACCCTAGTGGTCACGCAGGCTCCCGCCTCAGGGCTTTGCGCTAGCTGTGCCCTCTGCCTGGCACTGCGCCCGCGCACCTGTGGCCCACGCGTCCTCCCCACGGTCACTGCCAAGGCCTCTGCCCCAGCAGGGACGCGTCGGGGAGGAAAGAGGCGGCATCTGCGAGCCTGACCCGCAGTCGCTCGATGGGCACTTAGATTGCAAAGATGTCCAGGTGCGAACTGTAAACCGGGGGTGCCACGTGCTGCGTGGTGCAAGTGGACAAGTATGTGTCCCCGGCCCGCGTAACCACGTGACCGTGTGCGATGCTGCTGTGTGCAGCGTGGGGACACGCGCGCCGAGCGGGCATCCTGCGAATTCCCCGCGGGCCCGGATGTCGGTCTTGTCTCCCAGCTCCTACCGCACCCTTCGTAGTGAGGCTGCCGCCAACGCTGAAAACTACGATTCCCAGAATCCCTGGTCCCCCCGGAATTCCTGCGAGGCTCCGCCAATAGAGTGCGCCGGGGCTCTTAACCTTTCGGGTGCCGCAGACCCCTGTGGATGCGTTTAGCATCTGATGATACTTAGGGACTCCTCAGAATCATGCTTTTTTAAACAAAAATTAAGCCTTTAAGTTGTATTTTTATTGTATCCTGTATTTTGTAAATTGTGGTGAGATACACAACATAAAATTTGCCATCTTAAGCAGTTTTAACTGTTCGGTTTAGTAGTAAGAACAGCCCCACCGTTGGGAAACAGCACTGGAGAACTTTTTCATCCATGCAAGTCTGAAACTACCCACTTCTCTGTTCCCCTTTTTCCCCCTCCCCACCGGTAAGCACGCTTCCACTTTCTGTTTCCAGGAGTTTGACTACTTTAGATTTGTAAATGCAATCGCACAGTCTTTGTCCTTTTGTGTCTGGCTTATTCACTTAGCATAATGTCCTCAAGGTTCATCCTTATTGTTGCACAGGTCAGAATGTCTTTCCTTTCAAAGGTGTAATCACAGGCCATTGTATGCATATGTCACGTTTTGTTTATACATTCATGGATTGGTCAGAACCATGCTTTTAAATGCACAAAATAAAATGCATAGGATTACAAAGGATACTTTACAATCTGATCACAGTTGTCAACAAGAGGAAAGAACAAATTGCAACAGTAACCAATAGATGCACTTCTTTATGAATTCATTAAATTATGTATCTCAAGCCTAGAAACTCTAAAACTATGGGACTCTGGTCAACTTTGTCCACCAGACCTCTAGTCTCCAGATGATATAGTTCAAGTTGTGCTTTAGTAGGCAGCCCACCTACTTTCTTCTAAGAACAACACGCTCCGTTAGCCCCCCTCAAAAATTCCTATAGGTTAGAACTTTCTAGAAACAGTTCCATCTCTGTGTAACTTTCCTGCCTTGTCTCTAGCGCTTAAAGATTGCTGCTCAGTCTCTGCCATGTGGGGTGCCATCCGCTCCCCCAAGATCAGTAGTCCATCTCAGTGGAGTACTGCCCCTTCCTGTCAGCCCAGAGGACAGGAGCAGAGTCATGGGATGACGTATTTCTCAGAGGTGTTCAGGTCACGCTTGACAAATCACTCCCTTCAGATTCTCCCTCCCAGTCATGGCAGAGAAGTTCTGGCCCGACTGCCAGGCTGAATGCAGTCCATTCCTGAGTTGATACCTCAGTCTACAGGCCAAGGCAACTGTTGCAGGCCCTGCCAGCTGCACCAGCTGATGGGGCCATTCTGAAGCTCTGGGATGCTCGCTCTCATAACCTTATCTGCCCCATTCAGTGTCATAATCCACCTCAGTTCCTGTTGCTGGAAATTAGCAACATCTGTCTTTCTCTTGGAGCGTGAGCTATTTCCTCCAGGGTCAACTTTGGCTTCTGAGCCCCTGGGGCATGCTGACATCAGACAGTTCAGGGGCTGAAGGCCACAAGGGAGGAGCCTGTAAGAGGGTCCCTCAGGGGAGGGTGTTACAGGGTCCTCAGCCCAAGCAAACTGGAGTCTGCAGATACTGGGGGAGGGGCAGCACCCAGATTCTCAGCGTCATCTGCGTCCACCCAGATATCCCGACCCAGGCTCTCAGTTCCACAGTGCGATCACGTGCACAGGAGGTAGCTGTGCCCATGTACCCTCTAGACCTCAGTTTCCTTATCTGAAAAAGGGCTGAAGAGAAGTGTCCCTCCCACGGGGCCACTGGGAGGCTGTAGCTGGCCCGGTTATGGGTGGGCGATGGCTGGGCCCTGTGGCAGCTAAGGACATTCCTTGGGCCTGACACTTTCACACACCACTTGTCCAACAAGGCCTGAGTGAGACAGCCTGTGGAGGTGAGGGGCTTTGGGAAAGGAGGGCTATGGGGGGGGCTGCCTGTGGTGGTCTGGGCCTCACAGGGAGACTCCTGCCAGTCCCTGATGGATTGAGTGGGGACGTCACAGGTCCACCTTGCCAGGTAGGAGAACATCCGCCCACTAGAGGGCACCCAAGGGGGAAGAATGTCTTCTAGCCTGTCCTGCCCTCAGCCCTGCCCCAGCCAGCTGTCAAGGACTTCTCTCTGTCCCCACACCTCCTCCCTGGCTCTCAGGGCCTCCCCCCAACTTGAGCAGCTTCACACCCCCTACCAAGGGCTGTTGTCCCCAGGCCACGTGTCTGTCTATCTCTCTTGCTTACACCTCCCCCTGACCATGCTGTTCTCAGCTGGGTCACCTTGGCCTGGTCATTTAACCTTGCTGTATCTAGGTGTCTTCATTCCTGTCATGGTCATGGGGGGCTTTCCCCAGAGAGCCAGGGTGCTCAAAAATAATGGGAGGAAATCAGTCTACCCTCCTTTTGCTTTCTCTTTCCTCATCCCTCTCCCTTCCCGGATGCCCTTTCTTAACCCCACACCCCCTCCCTTCCTTCCTGCTGGCTCTGGTTGGGTTGCCCACAGCCCTCTGGGGCTCTCTGGGCCCTGTTCCCCTAACGGTGCTCCCAGGACAGAGCTCCAGGCCTGACCAGCTGGCCCCCACCATCCCAGTATGTCCTCGCCACCTACAGAGCCTGCCTACGGATCCGGCCACCTGGGATCCGAGGCCAGGTGACCTGCTGGCCTGTGTCCTGTTGGGTGTGCTGGCCCTGAGCCTCACCTGGAGTGACCCTGGTCCCGAGGACGGGACAGTCAGGACAGGACAGGACAGACAGGGCATGAGGTTGGCTGTCCTCATTTGTCAGAAACACAAGCCTTCCCTGCCAGGCCAGGCCAGTGGCCTAAGCGAGCTGTGGGCTGAAGACCTTCCCACCCTGGTCCCACCCCACTCTCTTCTCCCAGGGGAGCCCCACACCAGACCCCTTTGTCGAGCACCTACTGTGCCCCAAAGGGATTATTGCTTGTCGAAGAAGAAACTGAGGGTCAGAGGTTGATCCCCACGTCCAGCTCTCAGCCTTGTGCCCCTCACCAACTCCTTTTTGAAAAGTATGAAATACTTCAAATGTACAGAGAAGTACGGGCAGGAATGTAATGCACCCCGAGACCTAGCAGCTATCTCACCGTATCTTCTTCGGCTCTGCATCTCTACGACACAGAGGCTGTCAGAATCAGTAGGTGCCCACCCTTCCATGCTTCTTCCTGTGCCCCCTCCCACCTCCGCCCTGAAGCTGTGGTAGCTCCTTCCAGCTGTATTTCTGTTGCCTTGGTACCTACGGGGACGTCCCTCAACAGTACACGTGTCCGTGTGTGTGTGTGTTCTTTATCTCACAGTTCCGTACTGGGGTATAATTCACCTAGAGCAGGGGTCACCGGCCTCGAGTGTACTGTCATGTAGCCACCATCCCAACCAGCACACAGAACATTTCCATCCCAGGAAGCCATTACCTGCCCCCCCAAACCCACCGCCCTGACCACTGTCACCAGAAGTGAGCTTCACATGGAAATGGGCGCAGAACCAGACAGCCGAGGGTGTTTGTCTCTGGGGGCCGCATGCCGTCCATCCTCTTGCTGGGGGGTGGGGCCCCGGCGCTTCCTTGGGGGGCACTGGATTCCATGGCACATTCCTTTGACCTGCCCTGCCTCTGTCCTCCCCCCCCCCCATTGGTGGTTTCAAGAAACTTACCTTCTTGAAACCACCAAGAATGGTGGTCCTTACCATGGGGATCCTTACATTTGACGCGGCTGCCTTGCACTTTTCTCCCCAGGGAACCTCGCTGAGATTTATCTGGGCAGCGACCTCCGTCTCCCCAGCAGCCTCTGTGGGGGTCACCCCTCTGGGCCAGGCGCTGGCCCGTGCGGGTCACCCGGCATCCCCAGGGTTAAAGCGCTGCGGGCCTGCTGGGGGGCGGGGCATCACGGGTGGGATCCCAGTCTGGGACCCCCCAGACCAAGGCCCCCAGCCTCCCCGAGGGCGCCTCCAGCCAGGGATCCCGCCCTCCAGACCAGGCCCCACCCAGCCTCCCCAGCAGGACCCCGCCCCAGGGCCGAACTGTTCTTCGGATAAGCCAGGGTGTTTCGAAAGGCTCAGCCACCCCTGGGACCCCTCAGCAAACGGGAAGCTCAGGGAGGAAGCTGCGCGCAGCCGGCGCGGAGGCCCGCGGCGGATGACTAAGTTCGGCCCTGCGACCTGCCACTGTTTGCCTTTTATGGCGGCCTCGTGAGCAGAGCACTTGGCCACCGAGGGGCGCAGGGACCTTGGCTGCGGCTGAGAGGGAGCGCCGCGGGCCGTCCACCTCCCCCAACGCGGCCCCTTCCCGCCCCCACCTCAGCTGGCCTGGCCCAGCCCGACCCCGAATTTACAGAAAGGGAAACTGAGGCCCAGAGAGGGACGGAGACTGCCAAGGTCGGGCACCTTGGCGGGGGTGGAGTCAGATGACACCCGAAGGCCCTGCTTCCCAGCCTGGGTCCTAGACAGAGATGACTCGCGTGGGGAGGGGTGGGCAGACCTGCATTGATTGAGCACCCACTGTTTGTCTTCCTGGCAACCATTTCCCTTCCTCGCAGCCGTCCTGGAGGGCGGGCGGGCTTGGGACCTGTGACCCTCACCCCAGATGCGGGCTCCCCTGGGAGGGGCGCACAGAAGGTGCACATGCCAGGCAGGAAGCGCCTGTGCCCCCTCCCACTCCTTCACTCTAAGCTGCGTCAGGCCAACGGATGGGGAAAGCGAGGCTGTGAGTCAAGGAAACTGCTCCGAAGGTCACATGGGAACGCAGTGGCAGTGCTAGGGGCCTAAATTAAGTGTGCTTGGGAGGGGGCGGCACCCCGGCCCCCCGGAAGTATCAACACGCACGTGCACCCCGCACGAAATTAGGGCCGCGCATCTACACTGAGCTGAGTTGCATTGTGCCCCTCCCCGCACATTAGCAATTTTTGGACTTCTTCGCTCCGCCCTCCGCCCAGACGTGCTCGCTGAGGGCCTCAGTTTGTTCAAATGAAAACTGGGGACAGTCCAGGCCTCACAGGGACGCCTGTGCTTTGGCAGGGCCGCGGGGCGGGCAGAGGGGGAACTTGGTCAGGTTCGTGGTCTGGGGGAGGAAGGGGGAGGGGCGAGGCAGGGGTTTGGAAAACCCTTCTCCACCCCCAGCCCCCATGCCTGCGATGATGGCTCCCTGGGGGGAGGGGGGCTGGGAGGGGGCGGCTCAGTCAAACCTCAGAGAGGCCTAACGCCCCCTCCCGGGGCGCTCCCATTCCTCGCCTTTTATGGAGAGGAAGTTCGGCCGAGTGGGTCGGCCCCTGGGGCGGGGTGGGGGCCGGCCAGGCCTGCAGGGAGCTCCGGCCAGGAGTGGCCCGTGCTGGACTGCGCTGGGGATGGCCAGCTTGTCTCTCTGATAGGCCAGTAAGCCGGGCCTGGGTGCACCAGATAATAACCATCCTACCCTACCCCACCCCACCTCCCACGGAGAGGCAGGGGCAGAGGGGGGCCTGGACCCCCAGGCTGAGCCAGCCCCCGCCTTGAGCTCCAGCTGACCCAGGGTTGAGTGGGTCTGACCTGACCTATAGGCAGTTAACGACCTGGGGTGTCCAATGGGCCCCCACTCTGGTTTGCTCAGACCTAGATCCCTCCCCACAGAGCCGGGCCTTCGTTCTGGAGCTGAGTGTCTGGGTCCAGACTCCCAGCAGACCAAGCCCTTCTCTGCCCTCAACACCACCACCTCCAGCCCTGGCCCCTAGCAGACTGGGAAGCCAGTCTGAGAACCCAGTATTCCAACCCGAGTCCCATTGGGTTCCGTTGTGCAGATGGACTCGCTGAGGCCCGGAGACAGCAGGGTACACCCCAGGGTGGCACTAAGATTCCCTTCTGCCTGGGGCCACGTGAACCCAGACCAGTAGGACTCCGGACACCAGAATGCTGTCCCAAGGTGGGTCGCAATGAGTACCCTGTGACAGGCCATGATTCTCCCAGGTCCCCCATACATTCCCGGGTCTTAAAGAAAGTTACCTAAGGAGCTGACGGTCAGAGAGGGTGCTGCAGGGCCTGAGGGCTCAGGCCCAGCTCCTCTGCAAATGCTGTGACACCTGCACAGTCACCTCCCTCCTCTGGGGGTCAGGGAGTCCTGGCCTGGCCGTTGGAAGCCCTGCTGCTAAAGTCTCTAGGCCTCTGCTTTCCGCCTGTGACAGAGCCCAGACCCTGCCCCCAGGGGCAGGCTCTCGGCGGGGGAGGGGGGGGAGTGCTTGCAGAGGCTGAGCCGGAAGGCCAGAGCACAGCCACTGTACCCTTGGGGAAAGGTGGCTGTCCTGATCAAGTCTAGATAATGCCTACAAGTGGCCCTATGATGACAGGAAGAGGTGGACTCCAGCCCCGGCCTTCCTCCCCTGAGCCTAGACTCAGGGGGCTCCTGGGAGTAGGTGAGAGCTAGGCCAGGAAGCTCTGCTGTTCCGCTGATGTATGAACGCCCTCCTCCCCCTCCCGCTTCCCCAGCCTCCCCCTCCCCCACAGCCCACCATGGGCGGTGGTGCGGAGAGGCCACTCGCCCCAGTTCTTCCCTGGGCACAAGAGCAGTAGTGACCACAACCCAGGAGCAACATGTGGCACTTTTCTGACCCCTTGACACACACTGGTTTCGTCCTCACACGATTTTCACCCCATGTTACAGGTGAGGAAAATGAGGCCCTTCCAGGTAAAGTAACTTGCTCGGAGTCACAGAGATGGCAGGCAGACGTATCCCATCCCGCCATCTTCCCTTAGCTCTGTGTGTGTGTGTGTGTGTGTGTGTGTGTGTGTGTGTGTGTGTGAGGGGGCGTGCCTTGGGCGTGTTCTCTCACCCCTCTAAGCCCGACTTATGATTTGGGGGAACCAGCGAGGCCCCTGCCTCACCTTGGGGCAGTTGATAGGGAGTAAGCAAGACGCGGCTTTGCTTCTGGAGGCCATGAAGGGACATTCGTCCCAGCTGGAGGTTCTGCACCTCACCTCCGCCAGGTAGGCACAGCCCTGTGTGAGTGTGACAGAGCTGCTCACACCCCCAGCCGGCCCCCAACCTCAGTGTCCGCCTTGGGGCCCACAACTATAAACCTATAATGAAAGCAGCCCTGCCTACCTCTTGGGGTGGCCATGGGGACAAAATCAAATTCTAGAGCATCAGAAAACCACAAGAGTGCTACAGACACTCAGGCTGTTCCTCTTGCACAGCGTAATTTCCCTCATACCTCTCGCATTTCTCATACGCACTTCTGTTTAGCCAGGGGCAGCGAGAAACCTGAGGTCTGAGGCTACGGAGTTTATGTCATTTTGGTCCCTTCCCGGGCCCTTTCATAACAACGTGGAGCCATCTGCTGAGACGGCAGACTTGGCCCTGCCCCTCTCCTGCTCCCGTAGCTTCCTGAGCGCCCCATCGCCCTCGCACGATGAAGCCCCAGTTCCCGTATTTACACCCGCCCTCTGTGAACATGCCCGCCGCAGGCATTCTGGATGCCAGCTAATCTCCAGACTTATAAAGCACTTTCTCACTTCCTGGCTGAACTCCAATGCTACATTCTTGCTGTGTGGCCCTGAAGCTTACTTTCCTTCTCCGGGACAGAGCCGAGGCTGACGAGGACAGGAAAGGGTGCCTGCCTGGCTTTGGGAGGACGAAGCATCGAGGTCCTGCAGCAGTTACTGGGAGGCCTGGTTCGGGGTTCTAGTCCCCAGTTTCCAACAAGGTCCTTGGAGGGTCTCATGGTGCCCCCGGCGCTGAGCCCCAGAGGCAGGCCCAGTCAGCGTGTCTGTGGGGTGCCCAGCCCCCAGGAGGGCCTGTCTCTTGTACTTTGGGCTCTAGAACCCAAGCGTAACCCAGGTATGCGATTCTGGGCTCTGTCCGTGACCACGTCTGTGTGTGTCCCCGTTATACGGGACCTGCATTCAAGGCGCAGGACCTTCCTCCAAGTGGGTAAGGACGTGCAGTACCCTGACCTTCCTCCTCCTAGGCCGTGTCCTGAGACTGAGAGGCCCCCCACCTCATTCCCCCCTAACCCAGCTCACCCACCTGGGGCCCCCGTGTGCTCTTTTGGTCATTGGCCAGAATGGAGATGGTGTTGAGCCCAGACCTTCCCACCAAGGTCTCCACAGACTCAGTTCCCAAAGTGCCACATGACATGTTTGCACGTCTCCCAACATGCCATCCTGTCGGAGTCCCCCGAGGTGGGCTCCTTGGCAGGCTCCTATTCAAACTTCAAGGCCCAGCTAAAAAGACCCCTCCTCTGGCAGCCTTGCCAGAACCTCAGGCCGGGCTGCCCTCCTGTGGGTCAGCCCCTCTGCCTCCGGGATGTCAGACAGTCATTTCCCATGGGGACCCCCAGAGCACAAGGCTGGGGTCTGACCCTTGAGTATTATCAGGGACTGGATGAGTCAGCTGCAGCCAAGAGACCTGAGGACGTGCTGTGATACTCAGCCTCCCCTAGGGCCCTCAGCCAACATCCCCTGGAAGGTGCAAGCTCTGAGCTGGCCCAGTCCCCTCTTCCCTAGGCCTAGTCCTCATCAGCTCTGGCAGTCTGCCAGGGTTGCACCCACGCCCTCCCGGACAGAACGCTCATACCCTCCAGGGATAACACATCCATTCCTGCCTCCTCTCTCCCTTCTGTAGAGAACTGAGTCTGTCCTCCCTCCCTCCCTCTCTTCCTTCCTCCTCCATCTGCAGATGGAAGCTGAAAACTTCACTAACTACACACCTTGAGTTGGGGATCCCGCAGTGATCAAAGCAGATGTGGTTGCTCCCTGTGGAGGATGGAGGTAGAGAGCAAACCTGTAATCACACAGACACATCTAACTATCAGCTGTGAGGAGCATGACAAAGAAGCGGAGGAGCCACAAGATCCCTGTCCTTGCCTGGGGATCCCGGAGGGCTTCCCAGAGGAGGTGATGTTTTCACTGAGCACTGAAGGATAAACAGAACTTAAAGAAGCCAAAAGGTGTATGGGGGGAAAAGGGTCCCTTACACACAGAGAACAGCAAGTGCAAAGGCCTGAGGCAGGCACGAGCCAGGGCTAAGGACTAGAGGCTGGCAGGGCTGGGCCATGCTCCCAAGCCAGCTGGTGTCTCAGAAAAGTGCATGTCATTAGTGTGCAGCTACATGAATTGCCACCAGCTGGATACTTACAGGTGCCTGGCACCTGGATCAGACACTTCCAGCTTCCGGAAGCCCCACTCATGCCCCGTCCAGCCATGCTCCCACCGGGCAGCCTCTGTCCTGACTCCTGCCGCACAGACTGGCTCTCTTGTCCTTGAGCTCTGTGACACTGAGTCACACGGGACTCCTGCCTGGCTGCTTTGGCTCAGCATTCGGTCCGTGAGACGCACGGTGCCGTGCACGTCAGGAGTGGCTTCCGGTGTAGGAATGCACCATGCCTTCTCTCTCCACTGGGCGGGCGGTGCGCCTTTGGGGTGTTTTGCGTTTGGGGCTCCGATGAACATCTGTTATCGATGAGTGTGCATGACCGTTCCTGCACGTCGTTTGGTGGACTCATTTTTCTTGGATAGGAGTGGAGCTGGTGGGTGCTCCCCCTCCCCCCCGGGGTCTGGGCAGAAGTCTTTCTCATCTTACCCGCTCTGGTGGGCGTAGAGTGCCATTTAGTGTGGGTTAGTTTGCATTTTCCGGATGACCCATGATGTTGAGCATCTTTATATCTTTAAAAAGATTTGGACATTCGAGCAGCCACTTAGTTAAAGTGCCCATTCAAGACTTTTGCTCATGGCCCTCCCTGGCCTCTTTGCCCAAACGGGACACCAGTATTCATGATGGAGACACAATCCAGAAGGATGTGAAAGAGAAGGTGGAAGTCACCGGCTCCCTCCTCTTTGCTACGCACCCCTCCTGTAGCGCCCCGCCCCCTCCGGGAAGCCTGGAACCGAGTTGAGGTTCCATGATCTGCCTTGGAGACATGGCATGCCCAGCTCAAGGCCACCAACATGCGACCACCTGTACTTGCTGTAGGGAGGCCCAGTCCAAGTGTTTCTATTCACTCTCCAGTCCCCTCCACACAGCTCTGCAACGCAGGTGAACCACTTACCCAAGGCTACCAACCCACGCCCAGCTCCGACGTGTCCTTAGCAGGGGAGATGACAGAGCTGGACGCTCACACCTCCGTCCACTTCTGCAGTCCCGCTGTGTGCTGGGAACCAGGACTCAGCCTGCGCCTGCCCTCGGGGCTCCCCCGGCCTGAGGACAGGGAGCACTGGGGCCTCAGGAGCAAGCAGCAGGAGGAAAGGAGGGTCCCCCCTCCCAGAGTCTGACCCTTTGAGGGACCTGAAGTCCGTCTAACTCGGGGAGGGGTGAGGACGAGTTGTGCCAGTCGGCAGGGCTGCGTGCGGCCTGGCCTGGGACGCCAGGCAAGGGCCTGCAGCTTCCGGCATGAGGGGCTCAGGCCTGCTCGGGTTGCGTGTCCAGCCATTGTTCCTCCTGGCTGAAGAGAGTAGGTCCTGCGCCCATCTTGGACAGACCAGGCTGGCCTGCCCAGTGGCACACAAAATGCAAACGGCCCGCCCTCTGGGCCTGGCCTCTGGCTTGCCACGTGTGCGTGTGACGCTGGGCGAGCCTCTGCCCAACAGTGGGCCTTGGCCTTCCCTTTGGTAAGGAGGCAGGTGGTGGCCAGATCCAGGGGGTCTGTGACCAGGCCTTGAAAGGCCTGGGTGGTGGCGTCCACACATGGTCTTACTGAACTTGGAGAGCTCAGAGATGTTGAGTCACTTTCTGAGGACATCCAGTGGGTGAGTGACAGACCGCGTCCCACTTGACACAGAGCCTGAAAGTGGTTGGGAGAAAGAAAGACGAGTAAGTCAGGCGAGGATACTGTATGGCCTTCCTGGGGTACCCCGCCTGTTCTGGGGGACTCTTTACCCTGACTTCACTAAGAGGGCTTAGTGGCTCCCCGGCTCCCCCGCAGCCCTGTGTATAGCGGCTTCTTGTCTTGTCCTCCCTGGGCCTGGACTGACACCCCCCTGCCCCGCCCTTGTCATTACAGGTTCTGGTACACATGTCCTCAGGCACATCTATGCGACCCCCACACTGGCCCCCCCCAGTGCTATGGGTCTCAGCAGCCCACGTGACTTAATTAGAAAATGCAAATTACTCCCTGGGGACCCAGGAAATGGAGAGAGGGGCAGTCCTGGCTGCTGACCCCCCAGCCCCTGACGGTGGCCTGGGTGCCTGGGCGCCTGGGAACGCTGCCTACCTGGCCCCAATGTCACCCCACCTGCACCTTGCCTGGCCCTTCCAACCCAGACCTGCGAGTTGGAGGCCTTCTCTGGGCTCATATAGGACCAATGTCACCAAGTCACGACTGTCTCCAGTGGACAGTGCAGGTTGGGGTCCCCTCATGTCCCCAGCAGATGGCACAGGGCCAGCATTTGGGGGAGACGTCAGCTTCCCGGTGGGCCGGCCGCAGCTGAGACTTCTGGCAGAGGGGGGCCTGGTTACACGGGAGCGTGGCGGTGGCTGATCAGGTTTCCACGTGGACGGGCCCAGGGCCACAGACAAAGGAGTAGCACCAGCTGAGAAGCGCCCCGCATGGGGCCCCCGGCGGGGTGGCTGGGGAGCGTGGCTCTGCCACTGCCCGCTGGCCACGCTGAGCCTCAGTGTGCCCGTGTGGGACACGGGGCTGAGAGCAGAGACTGCTGAGGCTGGGAGGCCTTGGGCGCCAGGCCTGGGCTCCTCGGGTCCAGGACGGTCCGTGCTGGTGACAGTGGGCTGTTAACTGCAAGGCCAGATCCCTCCCCCTCACTGGTCTTGGTTTGCTTGTCTGAGAAATGGGGAGATTCCGGCTTAGCTGGCAGGGGTGCAGTGAGCTTTCTGTGTGGTGGCAGCGGGCCCTCAGGGACTCTGCTTGCCTTTGTCGTCATATGGATTGTGGAGCCCAGGCTTCGCCTGGAGGTGGGTGAGCTGGTGGCCTCTGTGAGTCAGCCACCCACTGAGAGTAAGCCGCCACCCACCCACCTGCACTTTCCCAATACCTCCCTTCCCCTGCCCGTTCCCCTTTCACTTCCTCCCTCCCGACCTCCACTCCCCCAACTCCTGGGTCACTTCTGAGCCCCTGGGCCAGGTGGGGAAGGGGCACAGCTGAGGCCATATGGCCAGGAAGGTGTTGAGCCCCTAACAATGACCACGCCCCCAGGTGCCCAGACTGGGGTCTGGAACTTCAGATCCCGTGCCACTGACTGCTCCTGGCACCCCGGGTCCCAGTCGCCCCCTCTGTCCCTTTCCACGGACCAGGCAGAGATGTCCGAGGCTCAAGGTCTGTGTGGCAGGACCCCCTATCTGTGCGATTCCTGCTGGCCCGTCTGCTGACTGCGGGGGTGTCAAGGCCAGGAGCTTGCAGAACCCCGCTTGGCCTGAACCTGAAGCTGCTGCGACCCCCACCCCACTTGGTCCAACCTGTTGCCCTGTTTCTTAGGCCAGTGTGGGACGCCAGAGAAACCTGGTGTCTGCGTGCTGCCTCGACCTCTAGGTGACCGTGTGAGTGGGCAGAACCCTACCTGCTCCAGGCCAGTTGCTGTGGGCCCAGGTGACAAGTGGGCTTCAGGAATCTCTTGGGATCACAATTTCAGGGAGACCTGTGAGGCCGGGGTGCCTCAGCCTCCCTACATCCCCCGGTCCCCTGGCAGGGACTTCAGGCCCCCAAGGGTCCTCTCCTTCCTAGCACTAGGGATCTGTCTGCGGTGCCTCCGTTTCTCATCTGGAGAATGGGATGGCTAGCCCCACAGTGGCAGGGCAGGGGAGAAGGACGGGCTCAGCTGGTGTGTGTAGGGGGAAGCCCAGGACACTGAGTTTTCTATTTCTGAAAAAATCAAATAAGCAAGCTGGGAACTCCCCAGGTGGCCGGGCCCTTCCCTGACCGCCCTGAGGAATAAGAAGAGAGAGGGTAGTTTTTAAGGATTTTTAAAAACTCTCCCAAGTGGTGTCAGAAGTTCCCAGTTTCCCCAGGGCAGGGATCCCCCTTTCACAGACGACATCAGGGAGCAGGGAAGGCTGGGGAGGGCTGAGTTTGACAGCCCTGGGAAGGACTCTGGCCAGAGGCCAGGCCTGGGTGGGGCCCAGGGCCCTGGCTGCTGCCCAGGAGAGCACACAGGGCCCAGCACCCCCGCTGCCTCTGGTCCCCGCTTCGGCAGGCTGGTCACCTCCTGGGGGGGCCTTCCTTGACCTCCTCCTTCCTAAGGAAACCTACAGCTTTCCCTCATAGGCCAGCAGACCTTGCTCTCTGCTGCCTGGTTTTTGGTCTCAGGTCACACTGCTTTATTCAAGGTGTTGCTCAAAACGGTGTCTGGTGCTGGTCTGCTCTGGAGGCGTGCCTGGCTGCTTGGTGCTAGAGTGTGGGCCGCAGGAGCGATGGGACACAGGCGTTCGGCTCCTGGCTGTGCCCTTGCTGTGCGATCCTGGCTGGGCTGCTTTCCCCTCTCTGAGCAGGAAAGCTAAAGATGTTACAGTAGAGGAGGGAGAAAGTCCTGGCAGGCTTCCTGGAGGGGGTGGCCCCCAGAGCCGGCCCTGAAAGCTGAGTTAAAGTTGGGCAGGAGGTAGAGGAATCACAAGACCAGTTCCTCCCAGGACCTCAGGAATCCTGAGGTCCCAAATCTCCTCTTAAGACTATCCCGGGAGTGGAGGAGGAGGCAGGGGAAAGAGGTGGCAGGAAAGAGCGGGCTTAGGACTCAAGACCCACTGCTGTGTGACTAAGGGCAGGCGGCCGTACAGCCTCTCTAGGCCTCAGGAGAGAAGTGCTGAGGGAGATGGGGTCCAGGAATTTGGGACAACCTTTGGACTCAGTCCCTGGGGGCACTCCGGAGGACACTCTATTCAGGGAGGGGCAACATGAGGCCTCCGGGGGGCCTGGGCCTAGAGTCCTTCATACTGGACTCTGGGCCCGGGCATGTCACCAACCCTGCCTCGGTTTCCTCATTTGTAAAAAGGCGGCATGTTTCCTGGACTGTTTCCTCCCCTCGTTTGGTCACCCCTCACTGAGCACCTGCTGTGTGTGGGGTCTCTTCCTCTTCTCAGCCTCTTCCTCTGAGAAACAGAGTTTGGGGTCCCCACCTGGCAGGCAGCGGTGAGGGTCTAACCCCCAGGGCAAGGTGGCCGGTCCCAGAAGAGGGTGAGGGAGCGGTCCTTTGGTGTGGACTGTAAATGTCCCCTGGCCTGGAGGCCTTCACAGGGTGGGGGAACCGCAGAGAGAAAAAAAACAGCACCAGAAAGGCAGGTGCCGTCCCCATTGGCCGGGCTCCTGTGGGCTGTGCGACAGCCTGCCCCAGTGACAGCTCTGAAACTCCCCGCCAGGGCAAATTTCCCAAGCGAAGAACCTGTTCACTTCCTCTCCCACCCGGCTCCTCCCCCTTCCTCTGGCTTGCTCCACTTCCTCTTTTCCTTCCCCCACTCACTTTTCTCTCCAGCCCTCCCCTCCACCAAGGCTGGGTCCCAGTGTGCCCACGACAAGTCTCCATCTTCCCAGGGTCTTTTGAGAGGGCTGAGAACACACAGTCACTTATTCATTCAACGGAGCAGGAGGACCCTGGGGTGGCGGGGCGGGGGGTGGCGGTGCATGGCAACCCTGGAGGGGCTTGCTGAGAATGGACTCCAAGCTCCATTTTCCAAAGGAAGAAACTGAGGTGGGACTGAGAAGGGGAAGAGAGACTCCGCACACAGCAGGCACTCAGTGAGGAGTAGCTGACGGAGGGGATGAAACCTTCCAGCAGAGGCTGGGGGGAGACCGAGTCGTATACCTGCCCCAGTGCAGTGGTCTTAAGGTGGGGGAGGGTGCA
>CM053515.1:1677936-1694212 GCA_028627145.1 Eidolon dupreanum
ATAACATCCACCCACGTCGTAGCGTGCGTCAGAACGTCGTTCCTTTTCAAGGCTGAATAATACTCTAGAATATTGTGTGCATACATCGCATTTTGTCTGTCGATAGGCACTCGGATGCTTCCACCTTGGGCCACTGTGAATAACGTTGCTGTGAGCGTGGGTGTGCATGCCCTTGTCTAAGTCCCTGCTCTCAGCCTTTAGGGGACAGACCCAGGAGTGGGGTAGCTGGACCTCATGGTCATTCTAAAGAGCACGGTTTTAGACAAGGGCAGGTTTTGAAACCTGGCTGGGAAGTGAGGGCGGGTTGGCTGGACAGCTTTGGGAAAAGGTTTCTCTGATTTACAAAAATAGCCCTCCACAAGGAGCTGCTGGAAGCAAGGAGTCCGGAGCCCGCGAACTTGGATGAAAAAACAGTCGCATCCTGACTGCCACCGCCTGGCTTTAGCGCTTCCTTCCCCTGTGAAGTGAACAATGAACCCCAGTAGGGCCTGTGGCTTTGTCACCAACCGCATCACCGATGGCTTCAGGCCATATTACTTTTATCGCAGAAATGTTAGACTATCATTTACATTCAAATCACAGTAGTTCTTAAATCTATCACTAGATGTTATTTAGTGTATTAATAAGAACATATTATATATGTATCCAGCGATCCGGGGCTGGAATATATATATTAACATATCACGATTAAACAATATGGTAACAGCTTCAGTGTAACTGGTTTCCTCTGCAATCCTATGTATTTTGTCTTCTGCCTTTAAAAACTTGACACTGAGAAGGGATTCGTGAGTTGTCCAGAGGCTAGTTTAGATAATGTCGAGAAGATATGATGTCTGGAGCCCAGGCAGCCACCTTGTGACTTTGCAGGGCTCAGCCTGAGGGCGCAGCTGACTTGGTAAGGTCAGCAGAGTGAGGAGTCGGGCAAGTCCCAGGGTTCTTCCCAGCTAGTTCCAGAATTAACCAACCTGGAAGCTCCCTCCTCGGGACTTATTAATTGATGGCCCTGACGTGTAACCAGCTGTGTCAGAGTTCTCTGTTTTTTACCCCGACGGAATCATGACCATGAGAAGGTGTTTCCAAGGGGATCCAGGAGAGGTCCGGGGTGAGCGGGGTGAGGACAGGCTCCTGCCGGCCCGTGCAGAGCCCTTGTGTGGATCAGACCGAGGTGCGCCTCCAGGTAGGTGCGTGGCCATAATAAAAGCTCCTTTTCCTCCAGCAGGGGGTGGGGGGCGTGCCAAGGGCGGCGTGGGCTGCCTGGAGCAGGAGTGGGTGGCGGCCAGGTGCGGGGAGGCTGCGGCCTGGCACCAGCCAGTAGCCTCGCCATGCATGGCCAAGGAATCTGGCCTTGCTTCTGGCAAGGGCATCTTGGCAGGAGTGGGGTTCTGCCCAGGGTGCTAATGCCCTCTTAATTAGCCAGGCACTTGCCAAGCACTAGCCATTATGGCTTCACTTTGCAAAACGCGCTCGGGCCTCAGAGCTGGACCAGCATCTGCCATATTGTGAGTTGGGTTGATGGCTCGAGGGGGGCTTCTGAGCTGCCCGCTGAGGCCAATCCAGGCCTCCCCTTAGGACATCATCATCCTGGAGGATGACAGAAATAGAAACAACTTCTAGGGACACATTTTCGGTAAAAGATACAGGGCAGGCCAGACGCCATACCTTTGCTGCAGCCGAGCCTGGCTCTGTCCTGCGGAACTCCTATCCACCCAGCACAGGGTCCAGGAGGACCTCCTGGAGCTCACGGTCAACTCCAGAGACCCCCCCCGCCTGGGACAACAGCTTAGCATGGGGGCCGTGCTGGGGCCCCGCAGGTTTGGTACCCGCCTTCGAGGGGCTGGTTCAGGGCCAGGGCTGGGGGTAGCTTACAAATCCCTTGGCAAATCTGATGAGAGCCATGAGCCTGGGCGCCTGAAAACTGCACATCCCTCCTGAAAGCTGGGCCAGAGCCTCTCTGGTCTGCCCACGCCTCAGTTTCCCTGGAGGCCCTGAAGCCAGAGATTGGCAGCGATGTTTGTGGAGACAGGGCGATGGGGTGACAGCCTCGTCCTGCCCTCCTTGGCTCTGTCTGGACAGTGCTGGGGTGTACCCTGGGGCCCTGGATGGTGCAGCCCTCCTGGGCCCCGTGGTCAGCAGGGGAGCCAGGCCTGGCAGGGGTCCGGCCTTGGAATCAGCTCCTCCCACCGGAGAGGCGCGTGAGGGGCACAGGCTGTACCAGGCTGTGCGGAGGGGACCGAAGAGGCGACAGGACCACAAAGACGCTATTCACAGGCTCTGAGCCGTGAGGATGCTCGCTTCTGGTGGACCGAGCCACGGACGTCGTGTGTCTGTACCGTGGGCGGCTCTTCTGGCTCCTTCTGCAAACCTGAGCCACGCCTGTCTCCTTTTGAGAGAAGGGAGACTGAGGCTTGGAGGGGGCGGGAACTCACACCCCTCCTTTTATAGATGAGGGCTGCGATTTGCCCAGGGCCACCCTGGGGGCACCAACCCCTGGGATCTGGACAACTGACCTTCCAGAAGAGCAGACAAAGCCCTGGGCAGGTGCGAGGTAAGGCTTCCAAGCATCTCACTGGGGCCCCCAGAGGCAGAGGGAGCTTGTGAGACTGCAAAGCTGGTGGGGGGCGGGGCAAGGAAGGAGAGGAAGTGTGGGGACATCCCGGCCACTCAGGAAAGCACCCGCCAGGCGGGAGGGTGCCCGGCCAGGAGGAGCCGCCTCGCGCTGGCTGCCGTGGGTCGGCCTGTGAGCACGCAGGCAACGCAGGCAACGGTTGAAGGCCTGGGTTCAAGACCAGGTCCTATCACCTCCCAGCTTCGTGATATAGTTGTGTTGGTTTTCCCCCGCCCCAGGAGTGATTATTTTTTATTGAGGTCAAATTCACACGACGTAAAATTTCAAAGGGCACAACTCGGTACCACTTACCGCGCTCACGGCGCTGTGCAGTCACGTCCGTCTAGCGCCAAGACCCCGTTCGCCCCACGAAAGAAACCCCCCCCCCCAATTAAGTGGTGCTTCCCCAGCCTGCCCTCCACCTGCTTTCTGCTTTGGTCCTGCATCTTCGCTTCTCAGTCTCCTACCTGGGAAGTGAGGATGACAAAGTCTTGTTGGAAAGTTAGAGCAGAGAAAGCCCTTGGCACAAGGCCAGGAGTTACGATCCTGAGTGATTTCATGCTGCCTCCCCCACTGGACAGAGGGCAGAGTCCAGTGGGAGGGGTCCCAGGGGCAGGGACGCCAGCTGGGACAGTGGGGAAGGGGGAGATTTCTGCGAGGAGGAGCCACGGGGAGACCAGGTGATAGGGCCCAGCTGGTCCAAGATGGAAGCATCAGGCACACAGAACAGCTCGGAGGTACCTGTCCACGTGCTAGTGACAGTGGGGTGGAAGGAGCTGTGGTGACAAGGGACCTCAGCTGGAGGGGTTGCCAAGGCATGAGAAGCAAGACGCAGAGCAAAAAGAAATCGAAGCCAAAACCAAATAAATAAAATCTTCGGAAATAAAGCTCTACCTTTCTATGTCTAAATACCTATTGATATCGCCTATCTAGCATCTCTCGATCAAAAATTGCTCTCTGCTGGGCATCATGCCTCTTCCCTCTTGTCTTCCCTGAGTCTCTGTGACACTGGGCACCTTTGTGTCCTGCAAGGTCACAGGGTCCTGTTTGCAGGTCCTGCCTTGGGTCCCTCTGGGGAAGGACGGGAACACGGACGCGATGTCCCTGGGCCCCAGGGGATCCCAGGGCCACCTGAGCCGCTGGGGAACGAGGGCATGGCACAGGGAGAAGGCAGATGCCAGGCTGGGGCCAGGCCCGAGCCACTCCCAGGCCGGCCACTGGGCGCCTGACTGCCTGATCTGGGGAGGGAAATGAGGCCACCCAAGGGGAGGGCTGCTCAGCCGGCCCCGAGCCCAGACTCCTGGGTGAGGATTCAGAGCCTCAGAGACTGAGACTCCTTCTTGCCTGAGCAGCCTTGGAGAATTCTCCGCACTCACCACTGACGAGCAGGGGCTGTCCAAAATGAAATCCCAAGGTGCACCCTGGCACAAAAGTCAAGGAGTGGACACTGGAGTCAGGTGGCCTTGACCTGAGTCCCAGCTCTGACACACACTTGCAGTGGACAGAGGACAGAGTGAGCTCCCCATCGCTAGAGGCATTCAAGTCAAGACTGGACGACTTTGATTTTTCACACCATACCTGACCATGGCCAAGGAAGAAGCACAAAACCAGTGTCGGTTTGTGGTTGAGGGCTTCACTGTTCAGAGCAGGTTCTGGCCAAAGCATGGCATCGACAGTGGCAGCTCAAATGTCCATCCACATGGCACATTCATGCCATGGAATATTATGCGGCTGTGAAAAAGAGGGAGCCACTTACATAGTGGGACAGAATCCATATTAAGATACATCAGGTAATAAAAGCAGGCTTGAAAACACCGTTTAAAAACAAAGAGAAGACTAAGAATACAGACCCATGTCTGCATGTCTTTACGTAAAGAAAGGAAAACACGAGAAAGAAATATAACATTAGTTACCCACGTGGTGAAATTGGAATGGGGTTGGGGGGGGAGACAAAGGCCTTTTTACAGTCTTGGGTAGTTGAACTGCATGAATGTATCGTCTGTTCGGAAAAAAATGTGAAATAACAATAATTTAGTTCCACATCTGTTGAAACTGGCTTCAACTCTTCACATACTGATCCAGCTGACCTCACTCCCCCTCACCCCATCTCTCGGACTCGCGTACTTTCCCCTAACACTTCAGACTCTATTTTGTTCACTCAATCTAGATTGGCCCCGTCCTATGGGGAAATCCAAGGTCCCTTATCTGTGTCCTTTCCCAATAACTCCAGTCGATTTTAATTTATTCAACAAATAGGCACAAGGCTCTGAGCTCCTGGCTGATAGACCTAAACACTGCAAAGACTCCGCCATTGCTCTGGCTGCAGGGCATGGGGCCTGGGAGTTCCTGGGGACACCGAGCTGGAGGGAGTCTGGCCCATCTGTGTCCCAGGCTCCTCCTGTCGACATGAGTGAAGAAGAAAACAGCTGGCATTTATTAGGCTCTGCCCACGTGCCAGGCAGTCATAGGTGCCTGACGTGTCACCAACTTGCCCTGATTTGCTAAGACCTTCCCAGTTTGAGAACGGAGTCCTACATCCCAGGATGTCCCTCCATCCAGCCTATGATGTTGGTTCTTCCAAAGTCTCAAGTACGGTCCCCAGGGGATGCGAGCTTTATGTCCCTTTTAGGGTTGGGAAGTCCAAGGCCAGAGATTTGCATTGAACCCAGGCTGCTGCTCCACCCATAGGACTTGCCAGTCTCTCCACCCCTCGAAAGCACCCCTTGGGAAGGCCTGGCCCTGCTCCCACCCCTGGCCTGACTGACAGGCAGGAGGCGCCAACCTGAGCCCCCTTCCTGGCCTCCGGGATGCAAAGGTGCAGGAGGGGGGACAGGGAGCTGCAGACCTGGGACGGGGGTGCCACCCTGCCGCAATCCAGTAGGCAGCTCTCAGCACTGTTCAGCCATGCCACCAGCCCCCCGCCTGGCACCCCGCAGCCTTCTCTAAGTGCCTGCTGTTCTTCAACCCCCCTCTGCTCCGAGCCTAGGTAGTTGGCTAGAGGAAGGTCTTTCTGGGGACTGGCATGGGTCCTGAGGGTGGCCTGGGACAGTGTCTGAACTCCATGCCCCCAGGGACTCCCAGGGAAACCGAGGCTCAGAGAAATTAAGTGACTTGCCTAAGTCAGCAAGCCAGTGAGTGATACCCTAGGTTTCAAGCCTGCTAAATGACCTCAAAATGAGGAACTTTCCAGCTCTCCAGGGGGTGTGCTTTGTGGGAGGGGAAACTATGGGTGTACCCACCAGGGGCTCTAGGCTCTGCCAGTAAATCCATTTGCCACACAAAGGTGAGAAAGTGATATTATCTTCCCCTGTGAGATAAAAATCCCTAGAGAGGGTTGCCTTGGGTGGAGGGGAGGCGGGGGAGGCACACGCCACAAACCTACCAGCTGGGGAGCCAACGCAATGCCCTCTGCTTTCGCTGGAGACGCCGTGGGCAGCTGTGGTCAAGCTGGCATTCCAGGGGCCTGCCCGGCATGTGGGGAATGTCCCAGCAAAAGTCTTGGCCTTTGGAGACGCTCAGAAAAGGGAAGTGTTCCTTGACAGGGGTGGGGTGGGTGTCTGTAGAGAACGACCCCTTTGGGGGAAGAGGATGGAGACTTAGGGTCCTGAAGGATGAGGGTGTCACCCCTCCTGTGTGGCAGCTCAGTGTCCCACGAACTCAGGACCTGGGGTAAGAAGGGGAAGCACAATGGCCCTAGAGCAGAGGCCTGGGCTCCAACCTTCAGGGCTCTCTGATCTCTCTGACCTGCCCAGTAAAAGGACACACTACTCACCCCACTGCCCCATCGACCAGAATGCTGTGGCTTCTGTGTCCCCACAGGGGAATGTCGGTCACTTGTGGGGGTCACTACCACAGAGACCTATTTTGGTCAGCCAGGCCGGGTGCTTGGGCCACTGGGAGGGGGCAGGGGGCCTGAAGGGCAGTGTCCTGGGAGGTAAGAATCACGCGACAGCCCCCTCTGGAGGTAAGAATCAGGGCAAGGCCTGGGCTGCGTGAGTTGGGGTCTGCAGCTCCTGGCCTACCAGCGCCCCCAGCCCCCATCAGCCCACAGGCCCTCGCAGGGGCCCCCCTCGGCGCCTTCTCTGCTCTAAGGCCTCCTCCTCCAAGCAGCCCCGCCAGACCGCCTCCACCCGGCACTGATGTCTGTCTCAACCCCAACCTGGCTCGTCCTTCACCCCGGCAAGGCTTGGGCTGAGGGGTCCGGCGCACCGGGTGGGTCGTTTGGTTGCGGCGCTGCGGGGGTGGGGCCCTGGCATTGGGGGGAAGGGGCGGCGGCCAAGGTTGAGGAGCCACAGAGGCGCAGTGCAGCAGGAGGGGCCGCTGCGACCCGAGCCGCCACCCGCGCCCCTCGGGGCCCCAGCGCCACGGAGCTGGCTCCCTCGGCCCCCGCGCCCCCTCCCAGGCCGAGCACCGGGAGGGGCGGGGCTTCGCGGAGCTGACGTCACCCCGCCTATAAAGGGGCTGGGGCGCCCCAGCCGGCTTTGTGGAGCGCTGCGGAGTGTGCGCGCCGCGCCGCGGAACAAAGGAGCCGCGCGCTGCCGCCGTGACCGCCGCCGACCTCCCGGGCCGCGCCGGGGCCCCCGCCCGCCGCCACCATGACCGCCAACGGCACGACCGAGGGGGTGCAGATCCAGTTCGGCCTCATCAACTGCGGCAACAAGTACCTGACCGCCGAGGCGTTCGGGTTCAAGGTGAACGCGTCGGCCAGCAGCCTGAAGAAGAAGCAGATCTGGACGCTGGAGCAGCCGCCCGACGAGGCGGGCAGCGCGGCCGTGTGCCTGCGGAGCCACCTGGGCCGCTACCTGGCGGCGGACAAAGACGGCAACGTGACCTGTGAGCGCGAGGTGCCCGGCGCCGACTGCCGCTTTCTCATCGTGGCGCACGACGACGGCCGTTGGTCCCTGCAGTCCGAGGCGCACCGGCGCTACTTCGGCGGCACGGAGGACCGCCTGTCGTGCTTCGCGCAGACCGTGTCGCCGGCCGAGAAGTGGAGCGTGCACATCGCCATGCACCCGCAGGTCAACATCTACAGCCTGACCCGCAAGCGCTACGCGCACCTGAGCGCGCGGCCGGCCGACGAGATCGCCGTGGACCGCGACGTGCCCTGGGGCGTCGACTCGCTCATCACGCTGGCCTTCCAGGACCAGCGCTACAGCTTGCAGACCGCCGACCACCGCTTCCTGCGCCACGACGGGCGCCTGGTGGCGCGCCCGGAGCCGGCCACCGGCTACACGCTGGAATTCCGCTCTGGCAAGGTGGCCTTCCGCGACTGCGAGGGCCGCTACCTGGCGCCGTCGGGGCCTAGCGGAACGCTCAAGGCGGGCAAGGCCACCAAGGTGGGCAAGGACGAGCTCTTCGCCCTGGAGCAGAGCTGCGCCCAAGTCGTGCTGCAGGCAGCCAACGAGAGGAACGTGTCCACGCGCCAGGGTGAGTGGGGACACCGCCCCCGCCTGTCCCGGTCCCTGCACAAAGCACAGCCCACCCCCGGCCCTCCAGCCTCCCGCCCTTTCTCGCCCGCGGCGCGGCTGCAATCCTGAGCGGCGCCGGGTGCGCCCCCGCTTGTCGCGCAGGCCACCGCGCCGCGCCGCGGGACGTGCGCTCGGGCGGGAGGAGGGGCGACGGTGGGGCTTCGCCCAGCTTTAGGGGCTGCTGCACAACCCCCACCCAGCCTTAGGGTTGGCGCTCCCCAGGCCTCGCGTAGGCGCGAACCTTTGCGCCACCCTCCAGTCTCCCTGCCCAATCTGGGCTCTCCCCGTGCGCGCTGACCCTCGGATCCCGGGAGCCAGCCCTTGGTGAGGAGACGCCCCTCGCCCGGTTCCTCGCGCCCCTCCCCCCTTCAGCGGGCCTTTAGCTCAAGGGCGGAGGCGAGGATCGTAACCCGCACAGGGCGACCCCCAACCCCCACGGGGAGCCCCGCAGGCAGGAGGGGAGCCTTTGATCTCAGCGGGGTGCGCTTCCAACTCCCCGCCCTCTGGGCCTTTATCCACCCCTGTCGCTGCCGGGAGGGGTCGGTCTCTGCTGGGGTGGGGGCTCCCGGGTGTCTGCCCTTCCCCCCAGCCCCTCCTCCCGCGTCTGCCCTCGTTGGAGGCCGCGGCCTTTGTGAGCAGGGGGGCGGGCTCCTCCATAGGGCCCTCCCTCACCCCCTTTGTCCTGCTAGTCTCTGCAGATGGGAAAACCAGATGCGGCGGGCGGGGGAGGGGAATCGGCTCTCCGTGGGTCCCCCCTGCTGAAGATCCCCCCACACCACCCTTGGGCCCAGCGCCCTGGCCCTCAGCCTCCCCAGTAGGCAGCCTCCCTCCTCGCGCCGCGGCCCCGGGACGGCGTGGCGCGGATGGCGGCCCGCCAGTCACCCCGCCCTGCGCCGGCCGCGCGTCCCCAGGCCGGTGCACGATGCTCTGTGGACGTCCGAGGGCAGCCTCAGCGCAAGCCTGGAGACCCCAGCCTGGATCCCCCCGGAAGCCCCCTGCCCTCGAGTGAACCCGCACCCCAAGGCTCCCGCCTGGAACAATTGGCCTGGCCATGTCCTAGGCCTGCGCGCCAGAAGTGAGCGCCCCACGCTCCCTCCTCAGAGTCTCCCCCAGGCGGCCTGCCCGCCAAAGGCGAAGAAGGCAGTTGATTCCTGGCAACCAGAGGCCCCACTGGAGGGATCCTGTGGGGGTCTTGTACCCTTGGATGGGAAGTCGGACCCCAGCCTCTGGAGGTAGCTGGATGGGAGCCCAGTCAGTGGAGGGACGCCTTCCTCCCGACGGCCACTCTCTGGGCTGGGCTCCTGTAGGCAGCTGCAGCCCCATGGACGTGGCAGTGGGGGCCCTGGTCCCTCAAACGCAGTTTTGTGCCTGAGTTTTCTGATTGACATGGGTGGGCCGGCTTCCATCCTACAGATGGGTGGGTCCATCCTACTGATGAGTGGGTGTATGGTCCAGAGAGGTAGAGCCACGTGCCCAAGGTCACACAGCTAAGAAGCAGCAGACAGAACTGGGTTTGCTTGGCTCCAGAGTGGGCTCTTACCTGGATCCTCTGATGCCTCCCAGCCTCTGGGGCACAGTGGGCCCCCCTTTTCCAGCTCACACAGTGCTGGGTGGGGTAGGATTCCCTACCTGTTGGGCAGACACTGAGCTCCTGCCGAGTGAGACATGCAGAGGCCCGAGTGGTGAACAGGTGGGCTTGTCCCCAGCTCTCCCTTGGAGGGGCTGATGTCAGCGGATGTGATCCACTCCCCAGAGGTGTCCAGCAAAGGCCTGGGGTCCACCAAGTCCTTCAGGGTTCTGGAGTAGATGGTGGGTCCCTATCTGAGGCAGACGCTTGAGCTCACGTGAAGGATGAAGAGGAGGTAGGATGAGGAAGGATCAGGTGTGGCACGGTGCTGCAGGCGCAGCTTGTGCAAAGACCCCGAAGCAGGAAGGAGCAGAGAGCCCAGAGTGGGGCTGAGGGTGTTTTTGGCAGCCACTGGTGAGCCTGGGCAGATGCCAGCCACTTTCCAGTAAAGCTCACTGGGGTGTCATGGTGTGATTCAGGCTGATGGGGCAGGAGCAGCCAGAAATGGGCCAAGAGAGGTGTTGGCTCATCTGTGAGTTTAAGGAGACACGGAACTTCGGGAGGGGGCTTTGGGAGCTGGCTTCAGATCTCGGGGTTCTCATTTCCTTCTCACGATAGCTCACCCTGGGTCTTCCTGGTGGGATGGAGGACGGCAGAACGACCCGGAGCCGGCATAGGGCGGGGTGTGTGTGCAGAGGCCATTTTGGACGGGCCTGCGTGGCCCGGACGCTGTGCCTGCACTTTCTACACACACCAGCCACGCCAGCCAGGAAGGGGGAGGATCCCGGCTTAGCCTCGGGGGACGGGATTCATCCTCGCGGGCCAGCACGGGCAGCCTGGCGGGGGCGGGGTGCTCCCTGATGAAGCGGCAGCATGCTTTCCTGCCTCGGTTTCCACATCTGTAAAGGGCTCGCCCCAGGCTGCCCTGGCCACATTGTTCCAGGCGAGCTTTGTTTCTGGAAGGAGGCCATCATGGCCACTCTTAGAGGCAGGGTTGACTGCTAGTGGTAGCTGTGACCACTTCACAGATGAGGACACGGTTTGGGTAGGGGTGGCAGACGGAAGAGACAACGGGTGAGTAGCACTTCATACTCCTTGGGACCCTCACCTGCCGTGGGCTCCAGCCAGACTCTGGTCCGTTCCTTATATTTTCCAGCTGGCCTCAGAGCCTCCTTGCATCTGACCAGCTGCACTCTGGGGACTCCGCACTCAGGAAGTGTTCTGTTCCAGCTGCTTGAAGGCGAGACTGGCTGGCTGAGGAAGGGCTGGCCAAGTTGGGCTTTGCAGGATGTGTAAGAGTTCTCCTGATGAGGCAGGGCATTTCAGGCCCAGGGAATGGCTTGTGCCATTGGACGATGGAGGGATTTGTGGTCAAGTAGCAGCAAGCGCTGCTAGAAAGCGGGGAGGGGAGGCCACGGATGTTTCTAGGCCCCTCCCCTAAGCTGAATGCGGGTAGTGGGGAGGGCCTGGGGAGCTTGGGAACTGCTCAGGCTGCGGAGGATGGGGACCAGGGGGTGTGTTAGGCAGGGAGGGGTTCCGCCTCTGAGCCACTGTAGAGCACGGCTCTGGGTTGGGGCCAGGGAAAGCCATGATGGAGGAGGGGGTAGGCGGGGCTGTCCACGTGTCTCTCTGGGGCTCTGGAGCGAGGGGGGAGATGTGCCCACAGGCTCCGCTGAGCCCCCGCGTCTCCTGCTTCCCCAGGGCTCTTGTGGGCCTGTGACTCAGGTTTTCTGTGCTGCTGTTGGTGAAAAGAAAAATCCCAGAGACAACCCTGTTTCCGTAGCAACCCAGCTCTAATTAGAGACTCCAAGGCCAAGAGGGGCCTTTCCAGTTTGGGTGGGGCCTTGGAGCCAGAGGGTGCCATGTTGGGTGGTAAGGGGGGGCTGCTCCTCTTACCCCACCCCTTCCTGTTGGGGTGACGATCTGGCATCTGTCAGCACCAGGCCTTTAAGTGTTTTCAGCCTCCTGGCGGAATGGAGAGATTGGCCCTTTTGACATGACAGGCAGAGAGGAAACAGGCTGAGTGAGGGGACGTACTCACCCAAGGGTGCATGGCCCCTGATCTGGGTACCTCACTGGCTGGCCTAGGCCTCGCCATCGAACCGGTTGCAGGAGTGGACACGGTCTGAGCACCTGAGCAGATGGTGGTGGTCAGTGGTGTCCACTGCAGAGCCTGCGTTTGCTCCTCTGTGGAAGGAGGATGTCAGAAGTCCATGGTTCAAGCCGGTGCATGTCCGCAGGTGGCGCGGGGGGCATCCCTGGCCAAGCGCTTGGTAACCAGAGGTGTCCCTGCATGCCTGTTTGCTTGCAAGGCTGTCGGGCGGGCGGGTAGGGCCTTGCTTACTTGCAGGGCCGCGTTAAGACGAGCCCTCAGAAGCCCAGGAGGAGGCCATGCTCGAGATTCAACTTCTGTTCCAGGTCCCTTCCCTGCCTCCTTTGCCCCTCTTCCTGGGGTGTATCCAGGGGGCTTTTACTCTTATCTGTCCCTTACTTTCCTGTCAGCCAGCCCCCCAAGCACAGGGTAGGCTGTGCCATGTGGCAGACTGGCTGGGGCCCACAGGGTGGGTTTCGGCTGAGCTGAGCAGGTGTGTGCAAGCTCTGTAGCAGTGGGGGTGGGGCAGGTTGGCTTATTTCCTGGGTGAGGTCTGAGCAAGGAGGGGACCCCAGGGCGTGGCCTTAGGACAGTTCTATTCTTGGTGTCTCAGGCGCCCAGGAGGCCCTGCCCCTGCCGTCTGTGGTCTCTGCTTCTCTGGGCCGGACAGCAGATCCGTGGCATTGAGGCCGAGGGGGCCCAGTGGGCCTGGAGCACTGAGCCCAAGGGGTTCTGGTTCAGGGTCCTGGGTCACCCACAGGGGCCATGTCCACCAGTCCACAGGAGGGAGAGTTGGGGGACAGGGCCTAACAGGAGCCCGAGTCTGCCCGCCTCCCCTCCTGGAGCCACCAGGACCCCTTATTTTCTCTCTGGGTGACCTTGGGGGAGGATCCGCCACCTCTCTGTCAGTCTCCCGCTTTGTGAAAGTGGGGATGAAGTTTCCACCCTTTGGCGCTGATGTGGGGGCTGCTGCCTTCCAGGCCCGCGTGGTGGTTGAGAACCAAGGTTGGGGCCCGGGGAGGCTGCACTCAGAACTGGGCTCTGCCACCCGCCAGCCTCCAGGTCCCCGTCTGAAGGGACATCTGCCACTCACTACCACAGCCCCGACTCCATAAAGGCTGGTCAAGGCCCAGACGGTGACACGCTCACACGCCCCGAGCTGGGGCAGCAGACGTTGCTGCTGCTGTGGTTCCTAGAACCCAGGGCGCCTGGGAGTGTGAACTCGTTCTGTTGGAACAAAGACCCCAGTCGTAGGCTCTCGCTGGAGGAGTCAACACATGGGTGTGCAAAAACGATGCAGGTCACACGCAGATCGAGAAAATCAAGAGCTACAGCGTGCATAAGTGCCTGCAGGGGAACCCACCATCCACCAAGCTGTCCTGGGGTGTGGCGGGCAGGGCCACCTGTGGCTTCATGCTTATGCTTTTATGAGTTTTCTAAGTTTCCTGAAAAGAACGTGTACTGTCAGATGTTACTGTAACTCTTACACGTATACAAAAGCAGGGCGGGTATGATGAACCCCATCTACTAACCCTCCCCCCCGCCAGAAGCGATGTTCTGCCATATTCTCCATCTGTCCCTGTATTCACTGTTTTTGGCTGTATTTAAAACAAATCCCATCACATCAGGGCATTTCATCTCAAAATGTTTCTGTCTGTGTCACTGAAAAATGAGGCTGTTTTCTTACATAACCACAACATGATTAACAACAATTAATCCTCAATATCGAATCCTGGGCCCTGTTATGATGCTCCAGGTTGGCTCTTCCTGCAGGTGGTTTGTGGGAAGGTATTACTCTATAATCGGAGAAGGAGATGTGAAAATGAGGCAGCCGGCCTTGCCCCTGGGCTGGTCCCAGAGTGGGTCCTGGGCTCTGCCCTCTGACGTGCCGGCCGTGGGGACTCACCGGTCCCTGTGTGTCGATGTGCGAGGGCTGAGCTGTGGGTACCAGCTGGACGCTCTCCCCACAGGTATGGACCTGTCGGCCAATCAGGACGAAGAGACCGACCAGGAGACTTTCCAGCTGGAGATTGACCGAGACACCAAAAAGTGCGCGTTCCGCACCCACACGGGCAAGTACTGGACGCTGACGGCCGCCGGGGGTGTGCAGTCTACCGCCTCCACCAAGTGAGTGCCCTGCCCGCTCGCCGGTCACTGCTCTCGAGAGCCAGGCCAGCCCGTCCTGGGGGCCTGGGGCCTGGGGCGGCTCTGCCTGACTCTGTCCCACCGCCCCCAGGAATGCCAGCTGCTACTTTGACATTGAGTGGCGTGATCGTCGGATCACACTGCGTGCATCCAATGGCAAGTTCGTGACAGCCAAGAAGAATGGGCAGCTGGCTGCCTCGGTGGAGACAGCAGGTAGCCACTTGTGGGTGCCCCCCAAGCCCTCGTTCCCCGGAGGGTCTAACCATGCTGAGGTCAATCACCAAGGCCACCAAGGCCCGCCCTATGCTGGGCATTCTCCCAAACTGGCCCCGCCCACCCTCACCCCAGGGCTGGCATGCCTTGCGACCCCAGGCTCCTGCTCTCCCTCTGTGACCCTCACCCTGGGTGCCCCAGCCATACCCCCGCGAGGCTCACAGCCCCCCGCTTCCTGGGACAGGGGACACAGAGCTGTTCCTCATGAAGCTGATCAACCGCCCCATCATCGTGTTCCGCGGGGAGCACGGCTTCATTGGCTGCCGCAAGGTCACGGGCACCCTGGACGCGAACCGCTCCAACTACGACGTCTTCCAGCTCGAGTTCAACGACGGGGCCTACAACATCAAAGGCAGGTTCCTTGGGGTGTGGGGGGGCCCCCTGGCACTGGGGGGCAGCACTCCCCGCCCTGCATGGCCCTACTTCTGTGACTTGGCATGGGCCATCCCAAGCCCCATGGAGACAGACGTCCTATGGCCATTGGGGCTCTGGGCTGGGAGCAGCCCCTCCCCATCTTGTCTGTACAGGAGGGAGACTTCCCGGCCCACCCCAGACAGAGTAGGGGGGCGATGAGCAGAGAGGGAACTGGGATCTGGAAGGGGGCAGGGGAGGGTGCGCACCTGAGTTAGGGTGGGGGCTGCGGAATGGACCCCCATGCAGCATGGGAGGCGGGAGGCTTGGGTGGGCATAATGGATCTCACCCCATTCTGGAAGCCGTGATGCACAGTGGGGAGCAGGGCTTGACAGCGTCTTGCTCCCCCAGACTCCACAGGCAAGTACTGGACAGTGGGCGGCGACTCCTTGGTCAGTAGCAGCAGCGACACCCCCGTCGACTTCTTCTTCGAGTTCTGTGACTACAACAAGGTGGCCATCAAGGTGGGCGGACGCTACCTGAAGGGGGACCACGCGGGGGTCCTGAAGGCCAGCGCCGAGGCCATCGACCCTGCCACGCTGTGGGAGTACTAGGCCCTGCCGCCCGTGTCCCCGTGGTCCCCGCCCCGCCCTGTCCCCTCCTGCTAACTCCTCTTCAGGTGGGCGCTGCCGAGGATGGTGAGCCCCTTGCCTTTCAAACTGGAAACCCAGAGAAAACGGTGTTCCCACCTGATGCCCCGTGCGGCCTCTCCCTGGGCGGGTCAGCGGCTGCGGCCTGGTCTTTAGAGGGATTTGGGAGCCCTCTGCCCTCTCTTCTCTGCGGTGGGCGAGGCTGGCACCTCTTTCTTCTGACCTCAGACAACTCTGAGCCTTATTTCCCCAAAGTGGCTGAGGAGCAGTGTGGACCGGGAGGCCTCCCGATCCCCAGGGTGTGGGTGGTGGGGCTGTAACTGGAATCTGCTGCCCGCTGCCGAGACCCACCCCCCAACTCCCCAGGAGCCAGGCGCTTGCCCCAAGCCCGTTGGTGGCTGCCTCGGTGCACCTTCTGGAAGAAAACCCGTGCAGAGGGGCTGACGCTAGAGTGCCTGCCACCGGTCCCCTTTGCACGGAGCAGGCCTGCCCAGTGCACGTCCTGCTGTGGTTTGGGGGCCCTGCTCCTGTCTGTTCTCTCACCCTGGTCTGACTGGAAGCAGAAATGACCAAATCAGTATTTTTTTTTTTTTTAATTAAATGTTATTGCTGGAGGCAGCCCAGGCAAGCCTGGATGTATCTATGAGTGGTTATCAAGGGGCCTTGGTGGGAGGCGGTCTTGGGATGGCATCTCTGGGCCCCGGTGCCCTCTCTGCCAGCTAGCGGTGGGGCAGAACCCAGAACCTGCTCCCACCTGCCTGCCCAGGCCCAGCCTGTGCCCTACCTGGCGGTGCTGGACCCTCACATCCTCGGCCAGAACCTCCAGCTGGCGTGATCGGTGCTCCTTGTCTGACTGGGCTCTGGGTCTCCCTGTGGGATGAAGCCAGGCGTCACCCTTGGCTGGGATCCTGTGAGAAGCCTCCCGGCCCCTGGCCCCTGGCCCTCGGCACAGCCCCCCCAGCCCCGCCCCTCCCGACCATGGTTTGTCTCCTCCGTGCATCTCACTCTGGGTGTCTTGGTCTTTTATTTTTTTGTAAGTGTCATTTGTATAACTAAATGCCCATGATAGTAGCTTCAGACTGGAAAAAGCGAAATAAAATAATGGAAATCCAGCACCTAGGCTG